>MQRK01234538.1:38321-54905 GCA_001938485.1 Girardia tigrina
CATAAATCCGAAATATAACTGAATACATTTTTCAATTTGTTTTGTGTTTTCCACTATTTCTACGAAATATTAAAGTGGTTTTAAAACTCTAGTTACTTTATGATAACCCTGTATATGCACTAACAGTCTTAATAGTAAATGTAATCGGGATTATTAGGTGTAGAACTTAGTTTTTTGGATTTTCTAAGAGATTGTGTAACCTTTGTAATAAGCATTATTTTACAGTCGTACGTACAGATTTTTAAAGTGCTGAAATCGAGGCATTAAAATTAAGTGGGTCATTGACCTTAAATGCGTCATAAACATATTTTTAATCACGTTTTAGCATGACAACTTTCATACCAACAAAACAGCATTTGCGGGAAGCACTACTGTTTTGCTTTAATCAAAAGAAAAAAGCTGCAGACAGTTTTCGGCTTCTTGAAGAAACTTATGGTCAACATGCACAAACTCAACAGACTTGCGAGAACTGGTATAAACGTTTCAAAAGTGGAGATTTCGACGTAAGTGACGAAGAGCGTTCCGGTCAACCAAAAAGATTCGAAGATAAAGATTTGGAATCATTACTGAAGGAAGATTCTACTCAAACAGAGAAAGAGCTTGCAAAACAGTTAGATGTTACTCAAGCAGCCATAAGTAAACGTCTACATGCTATGAAAATGATTCAAAAAGAAGGAAAATGGATACCACATGAATTGAATTAAGCCAACATTGAAAGTCGATTATTGATATTCAATTCATTGCTTACAAGACAACGAAGATGGTCGTTTTTGCATAATATTGTGACTGGAGATGAAAAATGGATTTATTATGTTAACTCTAAACGCAGAAATCGTGGGTTCATCCCGGCGAACCGTCCTCGTCAACAGCAAAAAGAGACATTCATGGAAACAAGGTTATGTTGTGCATTTGGTGGGATCAGAAAGGTGTACTGTACTATGAGCTGCTGAATTCGAATGAAACTGTTAATGCAGAACGTTACCAACAACAGTTAATGAAATTGAACGATGCATTGTTTGTCAAATCAAGACAAAACTCGGATAGCTCAGGCAACTTCTTGTTTTCTTCTTTAAAAGAGCTGTACAACGATATCTGTTTTACTTCTTTAGTAGATTTTTTTGGCTTGCATATGTCTCTTGCTTATCAAATGGTCTTTGATTGAAGAAGCCAGATGTGTTTCAAGTATTCTCATAGCTTCTCCACAGGTGTGGCACCACAACATTTCCCTCTGCATTTTGAGTTCCACATGCTTCTCGCATACCTCTATTAGCCTCTGCTTGTAAGTTTTTGGCAGTTTCAAGATTTAAAAATAAATTTAAAAATAAATATAATAAAACAAAATAAATTTCTTGATAAATCGTATTAATAAATTTTCATTTCTTGTACTGATGTTTCAGTTATAAAATTCTTACTTTAGATTTTAATTTAAAATATTTTCAACCCTTAAATTGTCCAATGGGTAATATAATATTTAATATTTAATATAATATATTTAATATACAGTCGTGGCCATAATTCACCAGCCACCCCTAAAAATACTGATATTTTAACTAACTGACATCGTAACGAAGTATTAAGGATATATTCAGTATAGACAAATTATAAGAAGAATACAGACATGGGATGCATAGTTCATCTTTTATTTTGTTTGTTAAAAATATTTTTCTTAGTTTTTTCTCTATTCTTTTACATCAAATTTTTTAAATAAAATAAATAATTTCCTCAACCTGTTGATTTTATTGAAATTCTATTCTGTTTTCCATGTGAAAATCAATGGTTTTTTGAATAAGTAAGCGCGGCTAATATTGAATCGCTGGGCAATAGCACGGTTCGAGACTCCAGTGTCGTGTAAAGCGACGATATGTGCCCTCAGAATGGGTAAAAGTTGGTTGCCAGTTATGTCGGCATAGTCAAACTTACTTGACACAAATAATTTCATATATCCTATTAGCATAGTCGGCATGCTACTAAAGCTGTATTCTTATTTGATGTTGGTTAAGAACATTATTTACATGAACACACATGCATTATTTACATACACACACGCACGTAAATATTAATTTCCTTTAACATGCAAGGGTGGCCGTGAATTATGACCACGATTGTATATTACTGACGATTTCGGTTAAAATTTTCAAAAATGCTGAATTTCGGTTATTTCGGTTAATTTCCTCAAAAAAAGTAGTTTTTTTAAACGAATTTCCTAGGAAAAAACATTTTCTATTCACAAATCTTTTTAAATAAATATAGTGTAATATAAATATGAATTACAATTTTAAATTAAATTTTACAATCTCACAATTTTTGAATTTACAATTTTTATAAATTTACAGTTTTACAATTTTACAATTGTATATTATAACGTTTATTAATTTCAGCGAATAAAAAATTCTAACACTAATAAATTAAATTATTTTTCTTAATTTATTCAATGAAAATTTATATTTATTTGTAATGTTATTTTGACGTGGAAAGAAGTAATAATAAATATTTTCTTTTCATATTAAATTTTTATAATATTTTAATGGATCATTATTAGAATCAATTAACATCGACGAGAGATAATTTAATACTCAATAAGAAGTTGAAATTCTGATATGAGAATCGTCTGCAAAAAAAACTTATAATGAATGGGAGACTGGCTTCCGATTTTTACGCTTCGTTGAATTAATATATTATTATTTTTTATGAATTTGTCGAAGGTTGATTCAGAAAAAACAAGTAATAAATATTTATGGATAGATAACTCATCTTTCATTGACATTATATTAATTAAATAATTAATCATTTTAAAAGATCAAATGAAGTTTATTCATTTATTTATTTATCGAATATATACTATTATTTTATTTTTCAATCCAACACATTCATCATTATTATACTATTAAATATTGATATATTATTTTATTTTATATTTATTTTATTTTTAAGTCAAATATAAATATAATAATATTTAATAAAGGTTTTTTAAAACTGCGTTTTTATTCGGACTATAAAGACTAAAGTAAAATAAATAAATTTTCTCATAGATAAGAAAACAACAACCATTGATTTGCTCATAACTAAAAATATGAGGTTCATTTCAAATATTACGGTCCCTTTGGTTAATTTGGATGTAAGGGTCGCTCTTCAAACTTGTGGTTGGTATTTTCAAGGTGACTGAAAATTCAGGATTTTACGTCCATGCTCAGGTGATGGTGCTGCTATTGTTGGAGTTACAAATACATTTTTATTTCTTTTTATATATTTTTATTACACATTTGAATTCAAATGGTACATTAACACATTTTTTTGGGTTAAATTTTTAAAATAAACTTTAAATATTATAATGAGTTCATTCCAATAAAAAAGAAGAAAACATAGGAAGACAAGATAATTTACAAGTGCACATGTTAGATGTTTCTTGAGCTGAAATGGCAGCTGAAAACCTGAAACTAGTGGATCATCTATCATACAGTTCGAACGTTCTCCGTTTAAGGCGATCAAATGATATAATGGGATCGAAAAGTAACATATAACATTTTATAGAACTTCCTGAAAAATCGAAAATATTTTTCCTCTTAAGCTCTTAGTTGATTTTCAGAGTAGCAATATTAACCTCTATCTTGAGAAATTTTCCGAATTAAGGCGCGAAATGTTATGTGGTCAATTGATTCCAACTAAGATACAATTCAATGTATTCAGAACATTTACACATTTGTGAAAATGTTTTAAAATGACACTAATGACTCATAAAACTTGCCAGACCCACTAGCTTCCTGAGTAAACTTTTCGTTCAATGACTAGGAATAGTTTGAACATGTCAATGCTTTATCAATAAATTATGGTTCAATTATTAAACAATGGTCTGTCATCGCTGCTCAAACTTCCAATCTTTGGTTACCATATCATAACTGTAAAAATATGGCTATTGAAAATTCTGAAATCTATTATTTCACTTGTTCATGTTACCAATCAGATAAAAGTACGCTTCATCACTGATTCCTATTTTGTTTGCATCAATTTCCATCATCTCTTTTTTCATTTCCAATCGCCTTTTGATGTTTTTTGTTGAAGTTTTAGAGTCCGGAAAATTTTATTTGAATGCTGAGCGCGAGGGATAATTTGGAATGTTGTAAGTTTGTTGTTTGTATGCTGTTTAGATTTGTGACTCTCCTACTCAGATGGGATTGATATGTTTATTGATTGATTATTTGAATCTAATGAAATTAATTTAATATTAATTTTAAGTACAAGTTAATTAAAGTTTTATAATTATGAATTTTAATAATATTTTTAGTAAACGCTTTTAAATTATTAAATTTAATATATTTTAAAAATTAATGTTTTTTTAAAAAATTACTTAATGTCTTTTTATCCAACAAAATTATGAGAAATTAAAAGTTAGTATTAAAAAATTTCCATTTATTGATTTTTTTAGATTTGAATATATAAACAAAAAACTATATCAATTAAAGAAAGATGCTCTCTCAGAATTATTGTGAAGAATCTGTGTTGTCAATAAATGTTTGCATTCAAATTGTGATGTTGTTAATACTGAGGCAGTTCACCGCGTATTATTTTTTAACTGATGTCCCCGAAATACCATTTATTCTCAGTGTCAATAATGATTGTTGTTCAATAATCTCTCTCACTCATTCAACGTATTCCGACATCAAGTCAGTTTGCGTTCTTACTCTTGATAAATCAAGAACCTTAACAGATGCTCTCCATGTCACAACAATATTTATTATTGCATGAACATGATTTCGACTAGTGATACAACTTGTCATTCTTTATCCTTTCTATATTGCTCAAATTGATTTGCAACCTCAAATAAACATTTTTACATTGATGATAAGTTTTTTCTTTTTTGGAAGTTCAGAATTTTCTCAAAAAAATCTGAAAATTCCGAATATGGATAAAATATTTAGAATTTCGATAAAAATAACAGCAAGTTATACTTTAACACATTGTGATCGGGCAGTTTTCGGCCGCGTACTAGTGCTGGTAACGGGTGAATTTTCGCGTAATTTCGCGCTAACGTAGACCTCTAGAAAAATTGCGATAACTTCAAAAATATTTGTTTGATTTCAATAATTCTTTTTGCAAATTATTTATTTTATTACATTTTATTTTATTATATTTAGAAATGTATTCTTCATTGTTAAACTAGTGCAGAATTTCACATATAGTAGGAAAGTTTTGAAAAAAATCATATTTTTTTACATAACATCCTTTATTTTACAAATTATACACAAAAATTATTTCTCGAAAAAAATTACTCGATATTTAGCTTTTAGCAACGTCCGACCACCAAAGAGTAGTGAAATAAACTAAAAAAATATTATTCTTCGGCTTAGTGTTGCATGTAGACCGTTATATGTACCGTTATCTTCGACTATTTATGTGATGAATAACACTACCTCGGTACCCATCGTACAACATAATCTATTGTTCTCAAAAGGTTTTTACCTGCATGGCTACAACCCAACCGACGCTATATAGCGAAAACTCAAGTATATTGGAACCCGTATTTTAACGTGACCCGCACTCCACTAACAATCTATCAAAAACGTATAAATACGTGATCCGCTCTCTAGCATTAATTTGCTAAAAACCTATTAATACGTGATCCGATTACAATGTGTTAATAAGTACCATAATATAAATACCGCAAAAAAGATATCCATCTCTCATTTTATTCATCTTTTGGTGTTATAAAAATGATATATTCGGAAAAAAATTTAAAACCTCACATCACATACTACAGCATTAAACAACCTTACTATAATAATTATAATACTTAATAATGTGAGGAATACTTTTAATGGTGTTTATTATATGTGGTTTTAGAATTGTGTTTCATCCAGTAGCTAATTATTTGGCTAATTTTAAAATGCAAATAACAACTTTAAAATTAAATTAATATATCATAAAATTTAATTAATATATCATATTTAAAATATTTTTTTTAAAATTAAAATCATGTGGTAATCATTATTGAAAAATAAATGGTAATTTAAATTTGCTTGAATAATTAGACATTTAGAAATAGGATTCAAATTTATCAATGAAGAACGATGACTAGTAACAGAAGTTTTGTGCTGCATTATCCTGGTGCTACTTTGAGTTGTGATATCAATAAATGTATTGAAAATCCAATTAGTGTTCATGATAATTAATATAATAACATAATAATCATTCTAAAAATAGATTTACTTTTAAAAAAACTTTTGGAAATTTTATTTTAAATAATATATATATATTAATTAATCACTTAATTATAATTATAAAATCAATACATTAATTAAAATTTTATTTTTAATTTTATAATCAAAATAAACATGATTTTATAAAAAAAATTCTTATTTGATTTTATTTAATTAATAAATGTTTAAATAAAAAATTGATTCCCATTGAAAATAATTTCGATACCGAATTTTTGAAGATAATTAGCATGAAGAGATTCTGTGACAATCTTCTAAAATTTTCGGAACAACTAGTCGAGCATATTTGAGTATGTCAGAAATTAAAAGACACATTTAGAGCTGATAATACAAGAGAAACTGGATTTGTGTTCCAGTGGATTGTTGATAAGACCGAGTGACAGCCTGCTCGGCTGAAAGATTGCGTTGATTACTGATGATATGAGGCTGAGACGAGATTGGCAAGTGAGGAAATGTTCGACATTTAAAATTTATAATAATAATAATTATTATTATTATATAAGTATTTTTTTATAATTATCTCTATAATCAGCGTTTATGCCACTTTCATTATCATTAGAATCAGGATTCAAATGATACACCAAAATTTTATTAATGACAATAATTTATATAATTAAGCAAATTTATTTTTAATTCACTTATTTCGCCAAAATTAATCTATTAAATATTTCTTCGAATATATAAATATAAATAATTTCTTTCGATATAACTATTAAAAAAATAAAAATGAATTTAAAATAATATATAATGTCAGTAGCAATAAATGAAGGACAAATAATAGTTTTTCGACCATATAAAATAATAATAATTTAACACTTATTTTCATTAAACCGAAGAAGCTATAATGATGAAACGCGTCTATTTTGAGAATAAATTTTTATCCCTATATATATATATTTGTTACACAAATATATGTTTTCGTATTCCAACTGATGGGAAAAGAAAAGGAGGGATTTATTCGACAACGAATACTAATTATGATTATTTATTATACTTTTCATACTTGATTTTCCAAGATATAAATTTGTTATTCTTAATTGCACTTTCCAACCAAGAGCGGCCTGTATGTGCCAGGCACAGGTCAATTGGTTCAGTTGGTCGAGATTGCTAAGTTTTATGGTACCGGATGATTGATTGAAGAAACTTTGGCCACAAATTGAAGAATCCGATAGATACGTGGATAATTCATCTGAATAAAAAAATTTGAATTCTAATTTTATTTTTTTATTGTTATAATCTGATTAATAAATTTGATTTTTTTTAATATAGTAATAATGTTTTATTTGCTTTTGTGTCTTTAATAATATGAGTGTGTAAATTTTTTATTTCGCTGATAACATTAAAAATTTAAAAAAAATTAAAAAAGTAAAAATTTAAAACATAATTTTTAAATTATAAATTTTGAATAATGATATTTTAAATTAAATTTTGACATCAATTTTCGTAATATAATTTAAATAAATAAAATATTTAATTTTTGGAAATAATAATTTTGAACGTTTAAATTGTGAGGGATAATTGTGAATGTTGTAAGTTTGTTGTTTGTATGCTGTTTAGATTTGTGACTCTCCTACTCAGATGGGATTGATATGTTTATTGATTGATTATTTGAATCTAATGAAATTAATTTAATGATATTAATTTTAAGTACTAATTAATTTAAGTTTTATAATTATTAATTTTAATAATATTTTCAGTAAACGATTTTAACTTATTAAATTTAATATATTTTAAAAATTAATGTTTATTTAAAAAATTACATAATGTCTTTTTATCCAATAAAATTATGAGAAATTAAAATGTAATATTAAAATTTCCTATTCATTGATTTTTTCATATTTGAATATGTAATCAAAAACTATATTAATCAAAGAAAGATGACCAATGAGAATTGTTGTGAAGAAACTGTTTGTGTTGTAAATCAATATTTGCATTCAAATTGTGATGTTGTTAATATAAATAATTTTTAATATTTTAATAGAATGAAATATTTTTATGATATAAAACTAATAATTAATTTAGAATAATTAAGATTAAATTAAAATCGGATTGCATTTTATTTTAATTTTGAGTTTTAAAAATATAATATCGGCGAATCGATTATTGCAAGGAAGTTGAAACTTTGTTTGAATTCGTTTATAATAAAAAAATATTTAATTGTGCTATTTACCATTGTTATATTAAATAAATAAAATTAATTTTAAAAAAGAAGTATTCTCATCATTTAAATTAAAGTTTTTGACTAATTTTGGTTAGAATTTGAACCAGAACAAAGTAATCTTTGTTCTGGTTTGGTGAATTTGGATTGACCATGGGTGTCGGAATGTGTGTATTGTCGAGTACGACTGCCGGTATCCAGTTACAGAGAATGAAAATCAAGAGTATATTGGCTTTCTTTGATTGGTCAACCAATTAGAGCGAGCTTTAAGTCAAATACATTTTTAATGACAATTCTGATTTACTAATTCTTAGTGGCTTAATTTTTTTCGACGTAACAATTTTTATAAGATTCAAAAATTGTTCGAATTGATTTTAGTGATTTGATGTGCTGTCTTTTGTTTTGAGTGATTTAAAAATTTCATGAGAAATTATTTTTTGTGATTTTTTGAAAGGTTTGACGCGATAAAAAATGTAAATTGAATTATTTAACATTGAAATATGTTTGAATTTACAAGAAAAAGGAGTTTTGAAAATTCAAAAAAACTGATAATTTAAAATCTCAGATTCTGAACTTCGTGAACTAAAAATTTACTGATTTTATGTGACTTGGAAATGCATGTGATTCGATTTGTTAATTAGAATTGTGATTCAAATTAATATATAATTTTTTTATTGTTCGTGATAATCAAATGTGTTATTATGTTTTTATATTTATTGTTGATTATTTTGAAGGTATATTTTAGTTATATAATAATGATCTTGATTATTTATGATACAAATGGCGGATCACTTTGGTACCATACAATATTAATAAACCAATTACATAAATATATCTGAAGCCAAAATTGATGATAGAAATAATTAATATTGTATTTCTTTTTATAAATAATTAATTATTGTTTCTTTTGTTTCTTTTTTCCTATCTAAAAAATTGATTTGCAATAATCGAGATCTCAATTTCGTATATTTATTATTCTTTTTGAGTGAGAGAACAATTTTTATTATATAAGATTGTAGACGACCTTTTTATAAGAACATTTTATCCTGTAAAAAATGGTTTTTAACAAAATATTTGTATAGTTCTTTCGTCGAATGTAATGGAAATGGTATCCAAACATTTTAGAGAGTCTTTACGGTAAAATTTTCCGAGTTATATTTTCTTAATGATCATATACGAAAATAAAAAATTTGATCAATAATCTTATACTATTTTTTTTATTTTTAAAAATGATGAATTTCATGAACTTTGTAACAAGTTTAACCTAGATAAAATGAAACCATAAAAAATTACATATATAATGTTCCAGTTAAATACGAAACAATTATTGTAAATAATTTTCAATAGCAATGTATTTAAATTAAAGTTTAAATGGAGGTAAGTTCATTATCATGTAAAAAATATTTATACAAAAAAGTCCCAATCCACATTAATAACTCTTTCGTTGCAGGTCCAAAAAGAGGATGAGATGAAGTAGACAAGTGAGTTTAATCCTGGCAATAAGAAGGCGACTAGTAAGTGATGTGGTACATGCCCGAGATATTCGAGGCTGGGTACAGATAGAATGAATACGGCCTATTTAATTTTCCTGTAGTTTAATTTGAGTCCTAAAATTTCTTGAATGACTTTCACATCAATTTACCATCCTTTTCATCAACTCGTCCTTTCTTTAGGTATTAGACTTCGTTGCTTGCTTGTTTTGTTCAAAGTTAAAATTTACTATTTTCGGAAGCCACCATCGGTTTTCAGGTCATTGATAATACTTTAGGGGTATCTAAAGAAGTCAATGAGGATCTTAGTATTTCGATCTGTTTTAGGAAATAATAAAACAATGATCGTGATCTAGAATTTATCAATATTTAGCTATATTTGTATATTTTCACAAATGATTTTAAAGCTTTGCTGTTTTTTAATCATTTAATCCCCTTTGAGCAGGTCAAATAAATTAAAATCTCCAGGTTCAATCAACTTCAATTTACTGATACTTTTGTTCGTTAACATTTATGATGTTGTCATTAATATAATCACCATAAATAGAAAATTTGGTTAACATATTCAGCATTGTGGACGGGTTGACTCGTCAAAACTTATCTGTTTAGTTGATATCAACGAGTTAATTTTCATTCCAAATTTTAGATTGATAGCTTCACATGAAAATACCTGTAAGAGTTAACTGAGACGGATGTCAAATAAATATTTTTTGTGTGACCTCTTTCTGTTGACGCGAGTATACCTGAGTTGTACATATTTTGTAAGCATGTATTCGTGTTTTGAATGGCTCTCTGATATTTTTAGTTATGTAATTTCTTGATTTTTTATTTTTATTTTCTTTTGGATAAACTGCTATTATAAATAATTTAAAAGATTTATTTTATTTGTTTATTTAATTTTTATTTTTGATAACCCGTTGTTGTAAGGGTTTGTTTTTATTATTTTCTTTATTTATTTTTTCATGTTATTTTATTTAATAATTGCCATAGGTAATTATGAATTTAAAAAATCAATTGTTAATTGATTTTTAATTCATAGTTAAACTATTAATCTGAAATTATCGTTGACTGTTTGCTTGCTGGCATTTCCGATTTATTTCGTCAAGTTTATTTTACATCTGACGTTTCCCATTTATTTCGTCAAGTAAAAAGAAGAAAAAGATCTCAATCAACCTCTAATGAAGAGTAAATCTGGTTTCGAACTATTAGTATCGAAAGTTCGCTAACCTTGGTTATTTTTTGACATTTTGATTAAAGCGAAGTATTTGCTAATTTGGTTTATCATTACGTTATTTGTTAACTATGCTCGAACGACTGTGTTTTTTTGTTGTTACAGAAAAAAAAGAAATACATTTTTCTCGTTAAAGGACATAGTGGTTTAAACGTTTTGTTCTTAGTCCTGTACTAAATTCACTCAATCAAGAGATTTAGTATATTTAGTACAGCTTTTTTCTTTTTATCATTATTACAGTTAAAACCTCCAATTTGTAAACCTCCAAATTAATAAGTTTATTTTGAATTACAAAGGTATTTTTAAAAAATTTATTTGCCCTTTTTAATTTAAATTATTTTATAAAAAAAATTCCATTTTGTTTGTTAAAAACTTATATAAACTTATTTTATTTTAATCGTATAATCATTATATTTTAATTTTTGACATCTTTTTAAATTTAAAATTTTTTAAAATTTTTTTTTTAGATTTGATTAAAAGATTTTTACGAGTTTCCTAAAATCCTCACAGCTGTATTTTTAAATTTTAGATATAATAAAATATAATATAAATATAATATAATTTAAAAATATAATATAATGGAATTGCCATCATAATTTTCGTTGAAAATCACAAAATCATTTATGTTTTGCAAAAGTATATAGACCAACATAATTGATTTAGTTTGTCTTTTATCGTTCAGGTGTTTCACTTAATTCAATTTAAGCAAATTTTAAAGAGGAATAATTTTTTTTTAAAAAAATATTTTAATTTCAAAGACAATTATGTTTTCATAAAATTTAATAAAATACTTTTCTTAATATCTAAAATAAAAATTATTTAATAATAAATAGAAATTTGTCATGACAAATTTATTTTAGAAATTTTATGATTTTTTTGGTAAATTAATATTTAATATTTTTAGAATTATTCTCTATTATGTTTAACGACAGTCGGAAAAATGAAATAATAAATCTGACCTAACAATATAAAATTTATTATTCTATACATTGTTGCGTACTGTTGTCTCCTTTTATTATATTTATAAAAGATTTATATTTTCGTGTAGCATATTGTATACGTATTAAATATTTACTGAAAATTAATTATTAATTTTAAGACTTTTAACTGCAGGGATATTAAATGCGATATAGAAAAAAAATGTTTGGAAAAAAATAATTTAGTCACAATCTGATTTTTTAATGAAAAACCCAATGTGAAGTTCCGTGACCCCTTTGAGCGAGTGTCAATATTTATATCTCAGACCAAGCTAACCAAAATATAAATATTTTGCTGAACTTGGTCGTAAGGCTAATAAATAAAAAAAATAACTGTGTAGAAATGGAGTTATTATTTATAAAAGTGGTTAACAAAATAAAGAATCTAAGAACACGTAACAAAAATAACAAATGTCACTTTTTGGTATTGTAGGATTTCGAGGCAAATTATTTGTTTGATCGACGACCGAAGAACTATTTGGAAGTTTGATCAAATTAATCAGTCGGATTATTTTCGGCAAATTTAACGGTTGATTTTGTTTGTTTTAATTCTTTGAATACTGAATTACTATGACAATTCAACGATAATATTATTGACAAAATTCTTAATTTTTCTGTTATTTGTCGGGGATATATCCCAAATATTGTCGTTTGCTTGTCCCAGATTGTTGTCGACAAATAGTTTCTGTATTTGGCAATGTTTTATTATCGTAAATTCAAAACTTGTTATTACTTGGCAATATTATTTAATTTTTTATTAAGGTTTTTATTATAATTTTTAATTATTATTATATATGAAAGGAGGGCAAAATTCTATGATAATCTTCCTTTAAGTTATTCCGATTAACTTTCTTTTCTTTTCTTAATTAAGTTTGCTTCTTTTTCTTTCTGGACACATAAAATAAAAAATACATACTGTATTTTCGCGCATATAACCCGCAAGTCATGTGTGATTTTATCTACGCCCCACGCTACTCGCATGGTATAAAAATAGGCGGTGTATCCTAAAAATAATTTACATGATAACAACTAACATTTCAGGATGATAAACAGCGGATAAAATGTGTTTTTACATACTCCAAATGTCTCTGGCGATGAAAAAATTATGCGGGTTATATGCGCGAAAATACGGTAATAACAAGTCAAAGCCCAAATAACACATGAGGTACATATCGCTACAAGGAAATAAAACGTAGGAAAGAAATGGAGAGAAATAAATTACGCAGCATTTCTACAGGTGTGAGGAATATTTTAAATTGTTTGAATGTGTAAATGTATGGATGATGTATGTTGATTTAAGTATGTTGAATTTAGAATGGTGATTCTCCCACCCAGATGGAAATTGGTATTTTTTTTATTAAATTTAAAGTGATTCGAACATAATTAAAATAATCATTTTATAAGTTCATATCTTTGATTTCAAAATTAAAATTAAGTTTAGTAATTTTTAGTAAAATTTAAATTAAATGCATTTTTAATAATTTGATGTCATTTTTTTTATTTTGGGATATATTGAAAAATGGTAAAAATTAATATTTTTAATTAATATTTTTTAGAGGTTAAATATTTTAAAAAATAACTTAGAAACATTGTTCGATTAATCATGATTAAAAACAGAAATAAGAAAACCAATAAGAAGGATGACAAACGATGAAAGACTTTCTGAGAGTCATAATGACTCTAAATGTTGTATAAATGTTCTTAATAACAGGCATATATTTATGGTCTTTTTGTGTACCTGCAGTCAATGCATTAGTTTTGCTCAAAAATTCATTTTGTTACTTAAAGGAAGTTATTAATAAAAATTTAAAAAAAGATCAGATGGAAAAATTTTTATGTAGAGACATCTATTTATTCAACAATGTATCAACCATTTATTATCCTCTACTTTTTACCATCTTTGTTTTAACTGGAAAATTCTATCCTTACAAAACTTCTCAGGTTTCTAGGCAAAATACTGTTCAAGATTGGATTTCACAACCTCCAGAGACTCAAATGTTTTACCGTAAAGAGAAGTTTTTGATGGTCGGAAAGAGCAATGTAAGGGGAATATGGTGTGTGGAGAAGGAAATTTTTAATTCCAAAATTTTTTCCTCATTCAGAAAGAAATATTGGTCAGGGATTCTGATGATACAACACAATTCCCTTCATGTTCGCCAACTCTAAGTGCTTTTCCGGGATTGCTGTCTTTAATTCAACCAGTTAGGAGCAGTAATTGTCTGAATTAATTGTCTGATCGTTTCCTTTGAAATCCCTTCACACCCTGAGCATGACTTTCTTCAAATGAAAATCAGCTTAGGAATTGGCTATTAATGGTTCGTTTGGTTTATCCTAAAACTGCTTTGCTTCACATTGTAATGGTTAAATAATTATATTAAACGGTTAAACCATGAATTAATATCTACTCCAGGTACTTTGAAAAAAGTTCGTGACCTTGGTTTTCGATATCTTCAGTATTTCTGTCTATAACAACTTAAATCAACTAAGACAAACATTTGTCTTTTAAAGATGCATCAGACCATTACTTTTCGTCATTTATAAACCATTCACATGTTTTCAACGCCTTTGAGATATTTTGACACTGGTGTCATATTCTGATAAGCGGCACTAATTTTCCATAAAACCCAAAAATTTAGTTTAAAAATATAAATGTATTCAAAATTTAGTTAATTATTATTAATTTTGCATTTTTTTTGTCTTTTTTGTTCAAAATTACTAAAATGTTTAATTACAGTAAAGTCCCTCTTAAGTGCCACCCTCTTTTAACAGCCAAAAAATTCTGATTTTTCTAAACTTTTCATAGAAAGTTTCTATCAGCCTCAAATTTCTGTTAACCACCATTTTTCAAAAAAATTCAAATAGGGCCCAGCACAGGGTTGAGACTCGTCTCTCGGAACTCGTTGAATAATGATGGTATGTGAGATATTGATATGGTGAAGATTGATGAAAACAATGATCCCGGTTCGAGACATCTCAAAGCATCCAGATTTTTAAGGTTGTGTTAATTTTTAAATTACAATTTTAAAAAATGGCGGTTAACAGAAATTGGCAAATGAAAGAAACTTTCTATGTGAAATTGAGAAAAATCAAAAAATTTTGCCGGTTAATAGAGGACGGCTAATAACGACCTGCATGGTTTTCGGTCCATTTCCTCTGCTTCCCCGCGTCTTAATTTTATTCCTTAGTTTCTGTTAACCGCCAATTTTTTGCCAGGTCCCGTTTTTGACAGTTAAGAGGAAATTTACTTTAATACTTAAATTATCACATCATTCTTTGTTTCACTTATTTATCGGATTACCGGGCGAAATATTGTCAGATATGTACAAGAAACAAAGTATTTCTTAATGCAGCTAATTGAGTTCGTTAGTATCATATCAAAGACTCATCTAACTTATATTTACTGTTCAGTATTATTTAACTACCTCCTTGTGTCTTATTATCAGTTTTGCTTCCCTTTGTTATATAAGTTTCACTAAAGTTTTAATAAAGAGAATATTAATTTTTGATATATTATTATAAAAAAAGATTCCTTAATAAGTAATTTCTAAGATTATTTAATCTAATGACTATAAATAATAGATATTTCTTACACAATAGAATCATAATTTTGTTAAAGATTTTTTAATACATTTTTTAATACAATGCACATAATTCGGAATTTCATTTTTTATCATCAACAATTATAATGTAATATGTAAGATAATTAAATGTTAATTAATTGGAGTAAATTGTATTAGATATTATTGTCAAAAAACAATTTTTAATTGAGACCGCCTTACTTTACCCATTTTGAATATTGATTAATTGGTTGTAGTGTCTTATCAATAATGATTCACATAATGGTTTCGCATAACGTAAATCAAATTTCTTCTATAAAAAAGATAAATCTTTAAAATAGACTATTGGGTTTGCCAAAAAGTCATTGCGTTTTTACTAAAATATTTATTATCAAAAAATGACATGGATGCACAAATATTTTTACTCGATATACTGTCCATTATTTTCAAATACGTTCTTTCACCTTTCCGGTAGCTTGAACGAGCCAATTTCTCCAGCTGACCACACTATCTGTCTGAATTGATGGTTTCATTCCTCGGAAGGAGTTCAAAAAACATAATTACTTTAAAATCCCACTAGATGGAAAGTATTACCTTCTTTTGGTGAATTTCTGCTTTTGAGATCGTTTTGGCAGGCTCAACACGTTTTGTCCATGATCGTCGGCGTTCCACATTATTGTAAACAATCCATTTTTCGTCACCCGTAATCAAGCGCTTCAAAAATGGATCACTTTGTTCTCGCTTCAAAAGGGAATCGAAAATGTCTATACGTTTCACCAAATGAATTTCTTTCAGTTCATGTGGTAACCACATATCGAGTTTACAGACGAATCCAAGTTTCTTTGACTTCCAACACTTGATTTTGATATTTTCAGAGTCTCTGCAACTTCTCTTGTCGTCATATGAGGATTAGATTTGATCAGTGCTGTTATTTTGTCGCCATCAACTTCAACTGGTCGACC
>MQRK01234538.1:57281-67940 GCA_001938485.1 Girardia tigrina
CATTAAACTGCTGTAAAGATAGTAACAGAAGCAGAAAAGGAAAAGCTTGAAAACGTAGTTTTAAAGTCATTGACACGTGAGAAAACAGTGATGGCTAAACTTTTTCGCACTGCATACAATGTTGCGAAAGGAAATCAGTCATTTAATAACTTTGAAATGGAAACTGATTTACAAGAAAAGAACGGGATAGACATGGGTCGCATTCTACATTCGAAAAATGCATGAATTAATATTGTGAACCATATAAGCACTGAAATGAGACAGAAGGTGGTCAAAGAAGTGGTTAATTCCAAAAGTAAAATGCCACTGATGATCGATGAGTCCACGACATTGAGTGGAAAATCAACCCTTATAAAGTACTTGCAAAGTTGTATAGAAGGCACTGAAATGAAAGAACCAGTAAATATATTTCTGGACTTAGTCGAACTTCAAAAAGTCGCAGCCAACGGAATCTTTACTGCATTACTAGACTATCTTAAATATTACGGGATGGGTGAAGAATACTTAAAGAACTATTTAGTTTCTGTAACATGTGATGGTGCATCTGTCATGTTGGGATGCAGAAGTGGAGTAAAGAAGCTACTTACTGATAAATTTCCATCGGTGATATTCTGGCACTGTGCTAATCACAGACTTGAACTATCAGTAGCAGATACCGTAAAGGACATTTCTGGAGTCAATAGATTTAAATCATTCCTTGATAAGCTATACGTAATATACCATGCTTTTCCAAGAAATAGTAGAGAACTGCATTCATGTACTAAATTACTTGAAGTAGAGTTATTAAAAATTGGACGGCTTTTAAGTACGCGATGGGTTTCATAGTGTCCGAGCAGTGTTTGCAGTATGGAATAATTATGCAGCTCTGGTAAATCATTTTGAAGAAGCAATGACTGATCCCACAAGAAGTAACCATGAGAAATGTGCATATGAAGGGTTGAAGAAGAAAATAGATTCAACTGAATTTGTGTTGGATCTTGGTCTGATGTGTGATGCTCTTCAAGAGTTATCTGAATTGAGCTTGGACCTACAGCAGCAAAACATGAATTTTTACAAAGCGAATCAAAAAATAAAATCACTCGTACAGATGTTCGTGAACGAAGGAAAAATCCAGGCCCATACTATAGGAGTGCAACAGAAGCTGCTGAGCATCTAATATTTAATGAAATTGTACTACACAACAGAAACTGCAAAAATGACCCTCCTATTGATGCAAATGTCTTTTACAAGAAACTTAGCAAATCAATTGCGAAAAGATTACTGTCTAATGAGGATGTTGAACTAGTTCAATGGACTAGCATACTAGATCAGAGCCATTGGACAGATAACATGAACAACCAGTTGACATTTGGAGAAGCGGAAATTGAGAAATTGTGTAGCAGGCTGCAACTTAAAATAATAGAAATCATTCATGGATTCCGTGATTATCTTATGGAAAGAACATATTCTGAAAGAATTCTTCCTCTGATACATGCTCTTAATTCAATTTCCATTTCTTCCAGCGAGTGTGAAATAAAATAAATTTGTGTTCAGTGGGAAAATTCAATTATAGTACTTTCTGACATAAGGTAAAAACAGATATAAAATGAGTTCCCAAACCTTTTTTTACTAGAAAAAAGAACTGTGATTAAGTACTGTCAGAGTTTATTCTGGGTCGATATTTGGTCAACAGGGAAGTAGGATATATACAAAGAAGAATTATTACCACTTAACAAATACCCTTATCAGACGTTGAAAACATATTTGGCAAATTAGAAGACGTCATTTTAAAATACTATTTTTTATTAAAGCAATATATTTCGACGGAATATCCGTCATCATCAGACAATTCTGATTGTAGCTATCTTCTCCTTGATTGCATAATTACTATTTTAACATATATAAGCTTAACAGCTACAATCATAATAGCCTGATGATGACGGATATTCCGTCGAAATATATTTGGCAATTTTATCGGAATGAAAAGTGTATATTTTCCCGTCCTCTTTGCTCCATTATGAGAAAAGTAAAGTAAGACCATCTTGTGTCTGCTGCTGAATCGTATTTTGAATCTTCTGTCTCGCTTGCTATTACACACAGATATCAAAAAAGTCTTGGTTATAATCATAGGGTAGCACGATGAATTTAATTCATCGCTGGCAATGGACTAAAGATATGATCCACACGCAATTTCATATCTGGAAGACAATTATCTTCAATGATGAGAACTAGCATTAGCACCTGAGTGTGGGGTCAATTTGGTTCAATGGTCAGTCCCAGTTCATTCATTGTCCGAGATCTTCATTTGTGTATCTTTCCTCTTTATACCACCTGAGTTCCCCAAGCAACACAAACCTGGATGCAGCATTGAAATATTTCATGTATTCTTCAGGTGGCCTAATCTCATGATATGAACCCAATATTTGATTTGTATATTTGATTTGTTCTTCATTAAGCCCTTCAAAAACACAGAAACAAGCCTTCATCTAGCAATGCTTTACTCAATGCTCTTCAAAATGAATAGGTTGCAATCACTTAATATATGACACTGCGTAACATTTTTTTCCGGCAAAACAATTTCTATGTTCCTTACACAATTTCCAAATTTAAAAATTCCAGAGATCGAAAAAGTCTTATTTATCCCAACATCCCATCATCTTTAGCCCCAGTGCTCGACTCTAAAGAATTACTAGTGGGCCTCCCATCTCTTTCAATGGTATTGAGCCTAAGGCTCTTTAGAGGGTCCACCCAAACTAAAGTCCTTAAGGGCCCCCTGATAGGCCTCTTACGGGGTCAGTGGTTTTCAGCCTCTGAGCAGTCGGTTTGCCAGTTATAAACGTCCAACCATGGAACTTGGTACCATTGTCATACATACCTTTGGCTGTTACGGTGGACGCGTAACAGCCGCGAAATGGGTACTTGAATTCTCGTCTTGCTGTCCAGTAGTCAACTGACAGTCGGTATTGTAGGTGCGGCTCTTCTTCGGTATCGTCATTTGTCTGCATCCTCGGCATACTCACAGTTGCATCAGGTAACTGAGAGTTGGATTGGTTTGATATCGGCTCTTCCTCGTTCTCTCTTTCCAAGTTCTCTTCTCTCTGGGCGTTGTATGTTGGCGGTTCTTGGTGATTCTTCTGAATGTGAATCCAGTGGTTTTGTATTCCTTCGGGCATTGTTGGCATTGGTAGTTTCCTTTCTTCTGACGTGTCTGGGCTTTCTTTTCTCTTTGTTTTCGTGGGATTGGGTCTGCTCCATCGTGATCTCTTCTGAGATGCCTGTTCAATTCCTTCACTTCTACATACTGTCTATGACAGGCATCCATCGGGCAGCTGTGTTCATTTGAACGAGGTAACCCCAGTCCGTCCCCACTGTTTCCTCGTCCCCACTCCTTTGAATTCTTCTCAGTCGGAATATCTTCTCGATCTTTCCATCCATCTTCAGTAGATTATCCTGCAAAATGTCTCTCTTAAATTCCCCGAAACTGTATTCGGCTCCAAAGAGCCAGTGCGTGTCCACTCTGAAACATTCTGCTATATGTTACTTTTTCCGACCGCTGATCTTCTTCCCTGCGATGAGTTCGCATCCACTGATCTGTTTGACGTTCTCTGGACAGTCTCCTAAATCGATTTTGACATTGTGAATGATTCTTCTCAGCTCAATGATATCTATTGGGCTTTGTAGTATAATAGATATCTCATCCATCCTGATTCTTTCAGCTTTTGATATCCCCAGAGTTCGCCGAGTGCACAGATTGTGAAATGCTTTCAGTTTTTTCACGTGTGCTTCGTTTGTTCTCCAGTTTTCACAGCTGTAGTAAACCACCGGGAATACACAGCTGTTAATTATGTTCTTCTTGTTCCGAAGAGACAGTTTGTAGTTCTTTAACACTGGTCTGATCGTCCGTAGTTTCGCTGTTCCTTTCTGAATCCTGGCCTTAATGTACGTACCTGCGTTTCCATCACTTTCAATTATTGATCCCAGGTAGCAGAATTCGTCCACGCATTCAATTCCGGCATTCAACTCGTTCCTTGCCGTAATGTATTTTGCTCCATTGAGATTCAGGATATTCGTTTTCCCAATCTTGATAAAGAATTACCAGTACCTCAACCATCACCTCTAAAAACCATCTCTGACGATGAGTTTTCTCATAAAGAAGATAGTAACGCTGACGTGGATTTTGTTGAAAAAAGTCCAAAGAATATCCTGCACTTTCCTAATGAACAGGAGCTTGATGACTTAATGTGAGACCTCTGACTTACGAAATCAAATACTGAAATACTTACCACTCGTTTGAAAGAGTGGAATTTGCTAAATCCAACCTGCAAATCATCAATATATCGAAAACAACATGAACGTTTCTCGAAGTTTTATACGATGAAAGAGTCGTTGTGCTACTGCTTAGACGTGACTGGGCTTTTTCAAGAATTTGGTTATGAACATCATCCAAGTCACTGGCGGCTATTTATCGACAGCTCAAGTAGAAGACTAAAGGCTGTTTTACTCCATAACGGTAATATTTTCTCTTCTATCCCAATAGCCCATTCCGCCCACCTCAAAGAAAAGTACTGAAATGTGAAAATCTTTTACAAATGATTGATTACGAAAAATATAAGTGCGAGGTCTGCGGAGACTTTAAGATGATTGGATTTTTGCTTGGATTACAAAGCAGATATACAAAATATTCCTGCCTTCTTTGTCTCTTGGACAATCGAGCTACAGATCAACACTATGCTACATAAGATTGGCCCCTTACAGTTGCATTTCTTCCTCGAAAGTACAATGTCATATACCCTCATTTAGTCAAAAGGGAAAAGATCTTGCTGCCGCCATTACATATAAAGCTTGGACTTGCGAAACAATTTGTAGAAGCTTTAAATCCCAAGCGAACGGGCGTTCAAATATATTGGGAAAATGTTTCCCAAGTTGTCTGAAGCTAAAGTCCAAGCTGGTGTATTCACGGGCCCTCAAATTAGACTTATGTTGGCGTCAGAGGACTTGGAAAAGAAGATGACTCCTAAACCAAGGAATGCCTGGAGAGCCTTTAGGAAAGTTGCAGGAAGGATTCTTTGGAAATAAGAAGAGTGACAAGTACCAACTACTGATCAGTGATTTGCTCAAATACTTCGAAAACTGGGCTGCAGAATGTCGGTTAAATTTCATTATATGCATTCGTATCTACATCAGTTTTGGGAAAACCTTTGTGACTTTAGCGAGGAACAGGGGGAACGCCTCCACCAGGATAAGTAAACAATGGAAAAAAGGTATCAAGGAGTGTGGGATACAGCAATGATGAGAGATTACCTTTGGTTTTTAATTAGAGACAATAGCACACAACATATAAGACAGTCTCGTTCAAATCTTCAGTTTTGATTATTCATACATGACTTTACAATTCACTGTTATGCTATTCTTGTCAGATTGAACTTCTTTGCTATTAATATTTTGAACTATAACTTCTTGTGGAACATTTTCTGGTCATTACAAAAAATCTTAAACGAAAAAAATTAAAAAATGAGGGTTTTTTTGCTAAATTCTTTTTTTTTAATTCCTAGATTAATTCGGAGACGGAAATAGAAAATCGATAACAAATTCAAAACCAGCATGTTGAAAAGTATCAAAAAAATTCTGAAAACCGTTTGCGGGAGAAACTTTCGAAAAAAATTGTTACACAGTGTAATCATAGAAATAATTCATTCAATGAGCTGAATTTGTTCCCGGTAGTCAGTGGTAAAAGATTATTATTCAACTTACATGATGATAAAATCTCATTCTTTTCAAGGGCAACCTATGATTATTTAAAAAAAATATTTGTTTTCGATAAAAGATTGTTTTTATTTTGTCTAGTACAAAATAATCAAATGAAACAGCTGATGAAATTTAGACGCGTCTGTGGTCTACCTGATATCGTATCCTTAAGGAAATTTAGTTCATTCTACGTTAATCTTTTGTCTGTATTTTAGTGAGTAAATGTCTGTTGGACCCTTCCTCGAAAATTGAATAAATTAAGTAAAAAAAGTCTATCAAGTAAAGTACTTGAGTATATAATTTAATTTTTTATAAAAATATAAATGATTAATTGATTTTAAGTTAATAACTAATTCTCTTTTTCTTTGGTTTCTTTGTATATTATTTCCCTGATGTCAATTAAAACAAAATTTAATTATTAATTGTTTAGAAAAAATTTTAAGCATGTTTAAGTAAAGAAAAAAATCTATTTACCTTACTCTAAAATTTTAATTAAATATTTTCCATATATTTTAATAACATATTTCATTTTCTTAGTTAAACATACATATTCTATTTTATTTAAAAAATATTCATAAATAAGTTTAAACGTTTTTCATAGTTATAAGCATCTCTCGACTGTTACGGATTATTAAGAACACCAACATGGGTTTTCAAACTTTTATTTTCATTACAATCAGAATTGTCTTTTGGACAACTCTCAGCAAAACTTTCGTCATTCGACATCGTTCTAAATTGATAATTTTTATTGTTAATGTTTGTTAATAAACAATTATTCGAACAAATTTTTCATTATTTTCCGATTTTATTTTTAAAGTTCAAATTTTGTAATTTTAGTAATAATTTTATTTAAAAATTATTTTATGTAAAGAAAGAACAATTATTTAATTCAAAACTTAGTTAAAACTATTTACTTTATTTAAATTTTAATATGAAAATTTGAAACGATTTAATATTTTTAAAAATTTTAAATATCTTATGCTGTACTTTAAACGGAAAATTATCCTCGAATAATTATTTATCGTGAAAATCTAAAATATCAATTTTTCACCTGGGTGGGAGAACCACATTTCCAAATACTAAACTCAACATACAAAATTCAACAAACCAATTTCAACATACCAAATTTAAAATATATTTCACACGGATAACTGTTTATTACATATAATACTCAGCATTGGCGCACAGTATTGTATTCATCAGTTTTCTCTTCAATACTTATGGGATGTGGTTACTCTGAACTGCAGGTTGTAATTCTTTAAGCTTTCTTCATTTCATTTCGTATTCGTTGACTAATAATATTAAGCACCACACTAATATTCAGCACTACACTAGGGATTACTCTTGGACATTCTATGACCTTCTCACCACATTTGACTTGCGATATTCCAAAGCCTGATTAGTCAATAAGGCATATTTGTCTTAGACTTTTGTCTAAGACTTTTGTCTTAGTAGCACTTATTGTCAGTCCAAACTCCAGATATGTGCTCCTTAGTATATCCAGGTTTTTTTCAGACTCGATCAATATCAGAGTCGATGATGCAGAGGTCATCTACATATGCAAGTCTGTTAACTAGAAATTCAGGGCCTTGCTCATCGATCAGGGTGACACCTCGCCCGAATCTTTTCATAATAGCCGTTTTGATCACTCCATTGAAGATCAAGTTGAATAAACTAGGTCCCATCACACATCCCTGCCTAATACCTGCAACACTAACGCAACATTCTCCAGGGTATCCAGTCATATCTGCCCAATGGACGAGAGGGTGTACTTCGAAAAGCTTTTGATAGTGACCAGCCATGAGCTCAATGGATACAGAAGGTACCGGTGTAAACAACGTGTGTACCTTTGTATCCGGATTCCCTTAGATTCACAGTTCAAGATAGTCCGTTCTATTTTTCTTGAAATTACCGGCGTTTATGGACTATTCAATCGCATTTCTGAGATCAATCATCCCTTCTAGCTTCCATTTCCTAATGGAATTTCTTACCTTGTTCCGCGCTGCTCTTCAGTGTTGGAGATTCTCAGGAGACGGGTGCAATGTCAATTTCAGTCTTTTATTATTTCTTTCATTAATAACCTGGCACGTTTCAGTTTTATGTTCATGTAAACAATTTCCTTTCAAAGGGGGGCCTTTTACCTTCCGGTACTTGTCCAGTAATTTTGTAATTACCTTCTCGGTATTATTCAATTTATGTTCAGTATCAACAATGATATGTTGAAGTTGAACTGACAAATATTCTAGGTACTTGATAAGAAGATCCTTCTGAACTTTTTTAGACAGTCTAGTTTTAAGTTTCCAAGTAATACATGCTGTTTTATATCTTTTCAGATACAAAACTACGCAATCGTGATCAGAGCCGCAGTCATAAAGATGTTTGCATTGAACATCTTTAACTTTACCCATGTTGTTTGCATGCTGTAGGAGGTAATCAAGAAGGTCCCTCTTCTTTGTCACAGGATGGGTCCCGCTAGTGCTTTTCCGTTCATTGTGACAGAAAAAAGTGTTCACTACTTTCATACCTTTCTCCTCGGCCAGTAATACTAATATTTTCCCATTGCCTGACGTGTTTTCACTGTGAACAAACTTTCCGACGCTGGGTACTGGATCCTCTGCGTCATAGCTTATGCGACAGTTGAAGTCTCCTCCCACAATTGTCATAAACCCCAACTGTCTGACTTCGGTCTCTGCTTTAATAATCTCGGTAGTAAGAAGGTTATAGAAAGTTGTTTTATCATCGTCACCGTATCCGCAATCGGTAGAGGCTTAAACACCCACGATAATCGCTTTGTAAACTCGACACCGACTGTAGGCAATCTGGTCAGTAGACCGACCCGTCTTTCTCTTTTCTGTCCCATTGGTGGCCGGCTGTTGTATAAGGTCCACTTATCGTACTTTTCCGTTACGACGCCCCATTTATGTGTTTCTGTCAGGATAGCTGCATCATCATTTAGTTTTTCAAAAGTGTTTATGACGCTTAAAACTTTCTCATCATCAAAACCACGCACATTCCATGTACAGACCTTTAAACCAAAACGCGAACTTCACCTAGGGGGACACCGGACCAGTCCCCAAATAGCCCGATATCCTTTTGTTTTGAGAGCGATCTCAGCGTTCTCTATATTTGTCAAATTTTTCGTTGCAATGAATTTTAAGGTGCCCAGTCAAAGATTGCAAGCCCTTGCTGAGAGGCAACCCCTCTCAAGTTTGTGGGTTATCCAGGACCGTGACGAGGACACATCGAGAAGGGGAGAAATATATATTCATAAAAGCACATATCTCTCAGTCTACAGGTTAATTTAGTTTTCATAGTTAATTTGATGAACACTTGCGTTCAAAAGTATTCGGAAAAAAAATCAAAAATCCGTCAAAATCCAAAATGTGATGAATTTTCCAGTGATGGAACATCTGGGCACCAGGAAAAACATGTTTCCAAATACGAAATTTAACATTCGACATTCTTAATACCAAATTTTAAATATTCTTCACAAATATAAATACTGTATTACTGAAAATATTTCTGCTTTTTGTGATTTTCAATTTTAACATTTTTAACTAAATCAGTGACTTTTTTAATTTATAAAATGGTAATGCCAAAATAATCTCTAATAATGAAAGAAATAATACAATAATATGAAAGAAAATGTCATTGAAAATATAACTTAATGATTATACAACATTTTCTGGAAAAAGGATTTTAATATTTCTTCAAGCTTGTTACTCTTTCCCTAGGAAATAGAAATTTAATTAATACAATTCAAGAAAAGTTTGTCTTTTTAAATATGGAAAAAGGTTCTTTTGTTTCACTTTACTTTTAATTTCCTGAATACCAAATTAATAATAAAAGAATTTGGAGAAAAAAAGCTTACCTTAAAGTTTCTACAACCATATTCTTCAGTTAAAAGTAAGCAAAAAAATAAAACTTATTGTAGCACTTCCCGAAACATTTACAAAAAAGAATTTTCACATATTTTAGTGGAATATATTTTAATATATACCGAATTGTTGGAGGAAAAGCCTAATACAAATGGATATTAAATTAATTTTTTTATTTTTCCTTTTCTTATTTTAACTTTCCACAATGTAATTAATTTAATTTATGAAATATTATTCGATCAAACTAATTTCATAAAAAAGAAAATTTTAAAATTATTTTTAATAAATATAAATTTTAATTATTTTAAAATATTATAAACATTTTAGTGTCCTACGGTGGATATTTTATGGTTATATCTGATTGTCATCTCACTACGGTCATTATATCATTATTTTATTATATATTAACAAACAATATGTTATAATTATTTATTTTATT
Organism: Girardia tigrina; assembly: GCA_001938485.1. Classification (NCBI taxonomy): domain Eukaryota; kingdom Metazoa; phylum Platyhelminthes; order Tricladida; family Dugesiidae; genus Girardia; species Girardia tigrina. The sequence goes on from MQRK01234538.1 coordinate 67,323, forward strand.
ATTAAATGTATTATTTGTTATTTACATTTTATTATTTTAATTCATTATATTATTATTATTCATACCCTGATTATATATTTAGTTAATTTCTAAACAAACATAAGTTTTCAGAATTATGTGACTTTCGAAGTATGAGTGATATTATTCTATCAAACCAAGTCTATTTCTGTCGATATCCATTAAAATTTCGTCGTAATTAATTCATTTCAGAATACAGACCATAAGAGTTAATAAATTATATCTGAAAACAAAGAACTAAAAATAGGTATCCTATATATATATATATTATAAATTTCATACAAATATAGGAGATTTAAGTGAGGGATTAAAAGTTACATAAAGCATATCTTAATGGATTATAAGTGGCGGCATTTAGTTCACTAAAAATTTAATGTCGGCACTTATATTCCATTAATATATGCTTTATGTAACTTTTAATTCCTCACTTTATTTTATCTTTTTATGCGGTCTTAATTTGTGATTACTTTCTGTACAATAATAAATCGTGTAGGCCTGGCACCAGCCTTTATGTGGACCAAAAACAGACAAATTCTTTGTTTTCATATATACAGAATATATATATATATATATATATATATATATATATATATATATATA
>MQRK01234558.1:0-11267 GCA_001938485.1 Girardia tigrina
TACTTTTATTTTATTTCAAATAAATATTTTCATCAAATTTGAAATTAACTTTTTTTACTTTATAATAAATCTTTACATAAATCTTTTAATAACCCTACCGTAAAATTTATTTTATTTCTAACTTAAATTAATTTTTTTACATTAAATTTCTGAAAATCTATTTTAACATATTTATAACAATATTTTACGGAATGTAATTGTTTGTTTAATAATTTGATAAGATTCAAAAATTTTATATTTTATGAACGTTCCCAACAGTTATTATTTATCTAATTTTATTTTTGTCGCTATTTATTGTATTTAACTTCTCATTTTCATAACTATAGATCTATCAGGGGGATGTGAGGGGACACATTAGGTCAATCGCATGGACCCTAGTACTACATTACAAGCGATGTATGTTTATCACGGTATGCTTCTTCTTCTTGAATTCTGTATGAGAATAGTGTTTCTAATCTACTTGCATAGGCTTGCAATCCTAAATACAATCTTCAACAAACCTAATTTATTTTATAAGAATAATATCAAAGCTATACTGACAATATATATTGTTCTGTTATATATTAAAGTAAATATCTGTTGTTTGATGGAAATTGCATATCTGATAGTAGCGAGGAGCTAGATGCATTCTAAAGGTTTTGTAAGAGCATTTAAATGCAAATAAGTGTTAGTTAAAGGTTTTGTAATAAATGCCAAACGAACACAAGTACTCCAGAACCCAAGAGGTTCATACAGATATTATCAATTTGTCAACAAATGTGGTATGGTTGTATTTATATTTTTGTTACAGCCGAGTCTTTCGCTTACCAAACAAGTTGTTATCTTATCAGAGCAATGCGATTCGTGTCTGGACCAAAGGTACCTTGCGTATTTTCAGATACTATACTCATCATTCTTGTGGTATTATTAATATTTAATTAATTTGAATTCACAAAGCGCATGTAAGTCGAACTTCGATTATACTACGGTTTTTATACTAAAGGTCAATGTGATTCTTTGATCAATTACTATGATGTTATAAGATTTTGTGATCTTCTCTTTGAGACACCCGAGCATGTTTTATGAATTCGTCACTGGTTGGGCCTGTTGCCTTTTATGATTTCGCGAATCATTTATCTTAACCTTTAAGTGTGATTGGTGGGATTGTGACCAATCAGGTCCAGTATATGCACGTGTAACGAATAGTGGCGACACACGCCCAAGATGTGCGAGTCCAAGTGCCGTTTGTTCCTCTTTGCACCGCATCTGTGGATTGCCAGCTCCAACAAGGTACACTTTTTGAATGTCACTTTAAAATAAAACTGATTTATTACTAGAAAATAATGAACACTTAAAATAAAATATCAAATAGAAATGGGAATATAAATTCTTTTGAACGTTTGTACATTGTACGCTTTCAGGTTGTTGTATTTGTAATAATCTATAATTAGAATAATCGATATTATAATAAAAATAATAATAATAAAAATAATAAATCAAAACAATTTCAGCATAAAAATGGTAGTAAATATTATGTTTTATAGAAGTTGTGGGTGAAGTATTATTAATAAGATTTCATCATCCTGAAATTAATGATCCACTATCACTTTCTATTACAAGTTTCTATTTAAAAGGTTTCATGACTCTATGATTACTTAAGCACTGCTCCTCCTATGTAAGACAATGAGTATTCATTTCCAAAGGTCTGGAAAGGACAGAAATCCAGCTAAATAAGTTGCGAAAACTTCAGTATAGTTTTATATCTCTAAATGCCGCTCTGTTACACTTCAATATTAATCATTGTTTGCATCAGTTTGATACATAATTTCATTTAATTCAACGACTCTGGTCAGATTTATGCAATTATCAAATACCTTCAGTTAAATTATGACAAAGTGAATTGAGTATGTTCAACTAAGAGGTTGACAAGACCGTTTGGACACTGAGATTACTGAACCGAGAACAACCTGTACACGCCATATAAATGTTAGAGACGCTAAGTTTCTGGGCGAGCATTTAGCAAATTATTCTCACAACAAATCGTATGTAAGATAATCGGATCTTGTCTTCCCAAATATGCTCGCCACTCTGACCGTACTCTCCTATAGTACTCAATATACATAGATGGCAGAAGTCTCTCCAACACATGGGATAATAAATCCTTTTTTTGAATATTTATATTTACTTGAATAATTTGTGAGGGTAAAATACAAATTTATTGAAACAAGACAATCCAAACCAACCTTTCTCAGTTTTCTTTATAAAATAGTTTTTCCAGTGAGCGAACATTCTTCATTTATTTTATGTCGTAGAAGTCAAGCGGGTGTCCGTCGCCATCTTGTATCTTTAAAACATTTTCATTATTTAAGAAAACTATAATTCATTTGTATATAAAAATATAAATTAAAAACATCTAAAACAGCCCAAAACTAGTTTACAATCAGCTGAAGCACATTTTTCAATTCATTTTCCCACTTTTTCTGATTGTAAGTTCATTGTGGTCGCCAAATTGTGTTAAGACTTCTTTACCAGTACTCGCTGAGAAAAGATTGTTTCTTAAGAGTGGATAAATGCTTCATGTTTGTCTCAGATTGTTTTTTCCCAACCATCCCCTTCCATCGGTGCTCCCTCCCATAATCCTTCTGTGATAATCACAGGTATTTTCTATTTAACTTGATGTACCTATTCAGTAAACGAGAAGGAATGGTCGAACGAAACTGATTCCTGATTCCATATTAATTCATCCATTTTGTCCACCAAGAATGTTCCGTGTCCCGTCTGTGTCCCGACAGTCTTAAATGTCCCAAAAGAATTTCTACTTCCTGTCAGAATGATACATTGGTATTCTAAAAAATAAATAATTATAACAATAAGAAAATGATACTGCACGTATATTTGCACGATATTTATTTATTTATATTATATTTTTATATTTATTTATTTATTTACAAGTGCACGACGAGTACTTGTTATTAAAATGTTATTATTTCTATTAATTAAAATGTTTTCTTTATAATTTCAGTCTTACAAATATACTATTTATCGTATTAAATTAAAATTATCTTTAAATTTCTTTAATCAGATTGAGAAGTGGTATGTGAGGAAGTTGTTTACGTGTTTCGTGTTTGTGGACATTTGTGACCAAATAACAAGGAAGTACTTGGCGTTTTCGGTCGGGATTCGTCCCATGTGAGTAGTTGAGACTCAAATTAGGGTGTACATTTAGCATTGGAGATGCATCTTCTCTTGAACACCTCCTGCGTCCATCCCACAAATCCTAGATTTATTTCTTCTCTATGTTCTTTATTTTTAGTAATTTTATTTATTTTTTTAAATTAATTTTTATATTTTCTGTATGATTTAACAACATCAATATAGTAAATAAACTTAAATACAACTAACGTTAAAAAATAAAAAAAAATATTCAGCATATTAAAATTATTTTTTGTTAATTAATTTGGATGTTTTAACCGCCATAATGAGCAAAACTGATTTTGAGCAGGAAGTATTAGGAATCAGGTAGTGAGTACGCAATCCATACGTCATCGTTACATCCTTGAAAAACCATAAAGTTGTATCATACAGATCTGTGATATATAACACTCCGAATGAGTCCATCTCTCAATAATTCTTAAATTTAATAGACTACAATAAACATGTTGAAAATTTATGCCTCTCATAAAATCTTTTCTTAGTTGAGTGATATTACTTCAATTTTCATTACGACTGTGTTCTTATATTCTCTTACAGAGATGGCACGAAGTCTCTTCATTATATGTGGCTCTATATTTATTGTACGTATATTTATAAACGAGATCCTATCACAACGGCGTGGGAGATTTATTACCGAAATTCTTTAATTATTTTTGGTACGTTGTATTATTTTTTAAAGTTATAGCATTATATAATGGGCTGGGAAATTTATATTTTGTGTCAAACATTAAAAAATATAGTCAGCACATAATTTATCATTCCTCGTGACTAATTTCCTATTTAGAGTATCAGTACAAATGTAATGGATGTGATGCGACATAGATTGAAGAGACTTGTCGTAATCTCTGCAAACAAATCAGGAACGTAATGAAATGCAAAGTGATAGGTACGTTCGTTAACACAGAATTCTAAAATTGCTTATAGCAACTATACTTTTATGTAGTTCATTCTGTCTTCACGGTTTAATAATTACAAGGAGAGGGTGCTCTGTGAAGCCTTGAAGCTAAATCTTAGGATTCTAAAATCAATTTACAAACAACGTCTTCTTCAACATTATTTAAAGTCTTGGTCAATAAATGCTGATATATGAATGTGTCCGGAGATAATGTGGAATCACTGGAAATTTATAAAAATGTATTTTGATGATAGATACTGTAGTGTCCTACTTTATATCTACCCTTTATTTCTTTTGTTTGTATCTCAGCTTTCGCCATTGTTTTTCACATGTGTTGTATATTTTTTTTACTTTCATTTCGTCTGTCTGTTTATTTTTATGTCATTCTTTTTATAAGATCATGAATACCATTATAAATGACATTATTAAATAAATTGTCATAGAAAATAGATCGATAACAATAATCAATAAAATCAAAAAGTTAAAAAATATTAGTCGTAGGACTCAGTTAATGCGACATCCTTGATCCAAATACCTTGTCGAATAATTATCAGGATTTGATCCGAGCAACTTCAATCAGTCAAAGCCATTACTTGTCGTTCAACAAACCAAACCATGTTTCCATAAGAATAACTCAGACTTTGCCGATCAACTCCGGGAAAACAATTTTATCATTTCCGTCATTCTTAGATTATTTTGATGATCCAAATACGAACCATCTATTTATTGAAATTCTTCCTCACAATCGAATCTCGTGGCAATAAATTCTATCCGATCATATTTCGATATTCATTGACAGAGTAATTTCTATTTATTATTGTCTCCCGTTCTCTAGTTTTTTTTATTCGTGATATTGTAGTTATACGTTAGAAACTAATTACCCATTTTTTTGTTTTTGTTAGTAGAAATAAATACTCCTTGACTTATCCGATTCGAGTATTTATTTCTACAGATACGATACATATTTTCATTTGCATTATTGCTCGAGTTAAAATAGATTTTAAAATATTTAAATTAAAGATACACAAAGTTGTCTCAAAAATCGGTTTTCTTGTTTTGTTTAAGAATTGTAAAGGGTTTATTTGTTTTCCCAAATCTAGAAGACATTTCAATGTCTTTTGTTGAACTATGTAACATTGATAATATGTGGTGTTTATATTCCAAGACAACTGGCCTCACGCAGTGGCTCAGGTGGAAGGAAAGATAAATATTTATCTAGTGTAAATGCCTGGTAGTTGTCCTTTACGGGGGGATGACAACCATTGTTTAGGAAATATTGTTCACAGACTTGATTACAATGCAACTATTTACCATTCAGATATTGAATATTTGCGCAATATAATGCCTCCAGATGTAGATAACGAATTTTTTGAGTATCTGAAGGGATTAAATGCTGATGATGTTACATTGACATCAATGCCGGAAGGGTCAGTCGCTTTTCCAAAGGTTCCACTTATCATTGTCGAAGGTCCTTTAATTATATGCCAATTATTGGAGACTGGATTGCTGAACTTGGTGAATTTCGCTAGGTTCTTATTTTTCATAATTTGGTTTTATTTACATTTTAAATATTAGCTTGGTTGCAACAAACGCCGCAAGATTTCGTCAAGCTGCAGGTGAAAATAAACAGTTGCTTGAATTTGGATTAAGGAGATCTCAGGGTCCAGATGGAGGAATGTGCGCCAGTCGAAATTGCTTTTTAGGAGGTATGTATTCCTTTTGAATGATGATACATTCATCTTTTGAAAAAATCATACCGGGCGCTCCTTGAAGACGGAATACATTTAATATATTATTATTTAAATATATTTTTATAAAATAATCTTTTTTCTATAAATTAACATCTTTTTGATTTACGAGGGAGGCCAAAGAGTAGCGAAGCTATTAACAGTCATAAAGTAACGGAAAAGTTGTAGGAAAGCAGTCGAAATGCAAGACAAATCGTAACCAGAGAGCTCAGCTCACGCTCAAGGGTCAGCAAAGGCATTCGTCAAGCATTGCTGGACTTGATGAATAATTGTCTAAACTCTATTTTAGCTATTTTTAATATGGTATAATAATATTATTTATTAATATGAATTATTTATATAGCCCCTACAAAGTGATTCGAACTTCAGACAATTTTATAGTTGGATATCAAATAAAAAATGCAACGAAGTACATCCCTATATCAATATTCTGAGAGTATCGACAAAAGAATATATGATGCGACTATACAAGCAATGTGTGATTAGCATTTCCTACATTATAATACTCAAATTCACATATTCAGCCGATCAACTGTAGTAATTCAGTATGGTAGTCTAACACTGCAACTGTATCTCACGTAGAACTCTGACTTAGCTTCCTCTGATTCTTTCTTACGTAGCTTGTCCAATAAATACGGAAACTAAGGTTACAAAAACTTTATTTTATAAAAAGCAGTGTACATAAATCTTATCTTCTTCAAAATATTCCCAGTTCGTGCAACGTACTTGTCCTATCTCGGCTTCCATTGTTCGAAACATCCATGTAAGTCATCAAAAGTCAAACTCTTCAGCTGTCTCTATGTTTCACACTTTATCGTCTCTAAATCATCCCATAATTTTTTTACTCGAAAAAATCCGTATGATCCTTTTGTATTTTTGGAATAAAAAGAAATCCACGGAAGCTAGTCAAACGAATAAGGAAGACCATAAAGCTTTTTGATTGAATTAGGGATTAGAAATTCGAAGAAAATGTTGAGCTGTTGCATTATCTTGGTACATAAACCATCCATCACACCATCAATACAATTTTATCACACATGGCCCAGATGATCCCGCAACTACTAAAACCTTTCACTGTTTGTTCTTCAGGAAGAAATTCGTAATGCACATCAGCATGAATGTCAAAAAAAAACTAGCAATATGATATTTTTGATTGAATTTTTTGAATATTTTTGACTGTGATTCATCTTTTGCTTTCAATTCCTTGCTGTGGAATTTCAGCTCAATATCGTACTCGAATAACCATGATTTATCACCCGTGATAACTCTTTCCCGAAAACCGAGACTTTGAGAGTACTTTTTCCAATTGGTGAAGTATTCTACCTTTTTTGCTTTTTGGTCAACAACTATAAGGAACAATCTTTTCACACAATTTTCTCAGCTTCAAATATTTTGTTAGAATTTAATACACGGATTTTTCAAAATTTAGTTTCTCTTCAATCGTTTGTCCAGTAAATTGACGATTTGAATCAGAAACAAATGCGTATCTTCGATGTTTTCATCTACAATGAACAATGGGCTATTGCATCATCCTTGTAGTCCTCCATAAACAGCCATCAAAATTTCATGAATTTTCTGTTAGTTTTTCTAAAGTTTCACAAAAATTTGATGCGCAGTCGTTCCATTTGTTCATTAATTTCCATTGTCTACAAGCAAAATAACAAAGAAAAATAATCGCAACTTTAACTACAAGATTGCCTAAACGGTCACATATTTACAAACGATACGGTTGGTCTATCACCAACAACACAATCAGTATGGGTAACTTTACCAAAGACTCCACTGTAACCTTTTACCCTCTTTAACCATATTGTTGCATTCCTTAACAGAGATTAGAAAACAGTCTCCAATGTATATGTCATTGAACCTATAACACCTAATAAACATTATCAGAACAGTATTAAAGGTATACAAGATTTATTAATGAACATTTTGAGTTTAATGAGGTCGTAACTGAAGTGACATTAAATAATAATAAAACGTCAAAATATCGTTAAACAATTCTTTTTTTCTGAAGGATTTAAAACTTTCAAAATGCAATAATAGCTCAGTTTGGTTATTATTTGGACAGGCTGCGTATTAAATCATATTAAACAGTCTTAACAGAATACAGTCATTGAACCTCTGGACTAAAGTCGACAATTTTCTTCGAAAATGATTTCTCTGAGCTAGCGCCAAACGTTGTTTGGAAACTTTATTGAAAAGTAAAAGCATTTATCTGTTCATTCTAAAATATCGTTTTCTTTAGTTTTTCTTCTGTAACAAAATAATAAAGATTTTCCACTTGAATTTTGCCTATTTTTGTTTATACTTTAAAATATTTTTCTGCTAGATTTTCCATTACTATGGGAAACTTGTTATTATACAATAAGACGAAGAAAAAATGTTTGAATACTAAATATTTTTTAGATCTTTATCGTCGAAACTATGCAGAAATTACTGAAAGTATAATAATCCTGGTACCTTGTCCACTGACTAATGAAAATAATGAAGAAGGGTATGATAATTCCACAGGGAAATGATGTTTAAGAATTACTTGTAGACGACGTAAGCTATGATAAACTAAAATGAGTTATTATGTATCGAAGGTCAGATAAATGGTTAAGAGAATGAAAAAGTTAAAACAGATTAAGTTAAGTCACATAAAATTTAACTTGAAAATGCCCTAAACTTTGTACTATGTTGCACAATAAATTGAAAATCTTTAAAGCTATTGTTAAGTGTATGATAGATTAACCCAGGTATCATCACAAGGGTCAATAACAATTTTCAAGCACAAAAAATATATTCGTAAAGAACGTGAATTTAATCTCGACACTTTGTGAGGCATAGTCGAAAAGATATGATTATTACTATCTTAGGTTATTGTCGGGCAACCAATACAACGTCAAATTTTTAAGTTTACCGCAAAAACTTTTGTAAAATTTAAAGATATTGGTGTTTCTGAACTTTTGATTGAGTGAAAAGTTAATCTTTATCTAGGAAAATAAGTTACGGTTAATCAGGTTGTTGAATAAACGAAAGTATTTATTTTTAATGCAAATTAAAATTGTATCTCTCCACAATCATAACATTAACAACAGCGATGTCAAAAACACGTATCGTCTCGTACAAATGTTACAGACAAAATTCAGTAAAACTAAGACATACAACACGCTTCTGCAATAACATTGCTAACTGACACGCTCGGTAACGATTCTAGGTATCACAAAAATGAGGTATATGCATTATTTTGTGTGTTAAAATTGACTAGTGTTCAACGTGTGTTTTGGCACATCTGTATCCTATTCGACTCACATACTAGGGTAATTTTTAACACACATCAAAAGAATGCTTGACCTTATTCATCTGAGTATTAGTAATACTCGAAATTCCCTGAAATTCCTTATTAAACAAGAAATCGAAGATACTTTGAAGAGAAGCATCTTTTTTGAAGTATTTTCCTAATCTGAATGCTTTAAAAATGGAATGGGTAGTCAACTCATTCATAGACTGTGAAATTAAAATTCTTGAAGAAGAGAAAGAAAATTCAATTGATTTATTATTCCATTAAGAACGAAATTTTTTATTTTTAGTTTCAACTGTGCGTAGAAATATTATTTTCCGTCTACTCGGCGCCCAAACATCAAATAACGTCACTCATATATTTTACAATCTGATAACATCCAATTAACAACGTAATTTAAATTCCAGCATCTGTATGTAAACATTTTTTGAAGTGGTGTTTTGCGTTACTTATATGCAACGATTTGATTTTTGAAGGATTATTTTCTGAAAAAAACTGCCTGAGATTTGATTATGTATGAGTAAGAATTTCCTTAACTCAGTGAGCCTCCCATCTCTTTCAAGAATGGTATTGAGCCTATATGCTCTTTAGATGGTCCACCCAAACCAAATGAGTCTATAAGCTCCCCGATAGGCCTCCTACAGGGACGTCAGCCTTTCGCTTCCACACACGCTTTGGCAATCCAGTCAGAAACGACCAGTCATGGATAGTAGTCACATGATTCTGCATCTCTTTGGCTGTGTAAGTGGACTTTACACATCCGCGAAACGGGCATCTGAAGGTTCCTCTCACAGTTAGATCTGTAAGGCGGTAGTCTAGATGGGTTTCTAAAGGAATCGCTTCTAACTCTCCAATCAAAGCAGCATTCGGATCGACGATTGGTACTTGAGTTGCTTTGTCTTCTGGTATCGCGTTCAGTGGTAGATTCCCTTCCTTAACTCAGTAACAAGGCTATCAAATCGCTGTTACCATTTGTAAGCTCTTATCTCTATGAGCAAGGTTTTTCAGTACTTACTGAAATGAAACATAAGAAGTATGAGAAACATTAAATGATTGACAAGGAAATGCGAGTTTGTCTTCCTCGCATTAGTCTGATGTGTGCTGGAAATCAATCTCAAAGTTCGCATTAACTAAATTTAAGACTTATCAATTGATACTTTTTTAATAAAATGCCTGTCATACTTCAATAGATTTTATTTGGTAATTTCCATAGATTATGTTGTCAGTGACAACTTGTCGCCACATTTTCACAGGCATTCCCTCAGGCGTGCCGCGAAAGAAAATTTTCAGACTTAGTGTGCCTTTACTACGAATAGGTTGCCTTTCGCTGTCTTAGATGAAACATATTGAAATTAAATTATATTTTTAATGCGAATTTCGGTTCATTCTTATTTATTGGTTGTGTCCATTTGTAAAGAAGGAAAATGTCTGTACTTTACGTACTTTAAAAGAACGTTTATTTCTTCAAGGTCAATTTTTAAGCAAGGTATTTTTAGAACTAATTTTAACGGAATACGACCTGATTTACGTGTACATGAGCCTTTATCAAACAATATTGGTGCAAAGTTTACAATATTTTCAAGGTTTTGAATGTCAAACGTCATTGAATATTAAAACGGTAAATGGTGAGTGAGCGGTCCATGATGGAATCTTATCTTTGTGAGGTTATTTGGCGAATCTGATCTGTAGATTGTTTTAGGTACTGATTGATAGCGATGGTTGACAGAGTCTCGTAAGTTGACAAAGTTGTTATGACGGCCAGGCTACATTATTCGACAGTAATGTTTACCCTAAGGGAAAGGTCACACCAGGTGGATTACGCGATTTAAGTGCATCTATATAACGCATTACACCATCTAAACTGCACCGCATAGTTTTCAAAGGTAACATTGTAAACAATGCCGATTATTATAATAATCCATGGGTTTCGTTAGATGCAATGACAATCAATCATCCAGTGCAAGACAAAGTACTTATAGCGATTTTCAGGTGAAACTTCTTTCGTTCATATGAGGGGTTAATTTTATATTTTTATCTCGCCTGAATAGTTTATTATTTTTTAATTTAAAGGGTAAAATATTTTTATATTAATTTGCTTATTAAATATTTTAAAAAATTAAAAATTATATAATAAATGAAAATCATA
>MQRK01234559.1:17371-28023 GCA_001938485.1 Girardia tigrina
ATGTTTTTTGTTCACGAATCTATTTCATAGGTCGATTTCATAGAAATTTGCATTTAAAAAGTCTGCTACAACGCTGATTATCTAAAAATAAACCAGACAATGAAAGGTGCACAGTGACTTTCTGAACGCACTGTATTTCATCTTGACTATTATCTGTTATATCCTACGAATTTACGTCATGGAAAATAAATCGATCGACAGAAGAAAAAAGAACTTTAAAACCTGTATATGCAGACGATATAATAGATTTTACTTTATATCAGACAAGACTTACGTTCCATTCATATATTTATACAATAACACATTGATAATGTATTAAGAGGAAAAGTTGATAGTTATTGATTTACAGATTCAAGTGGAATCTTCACACAAGTTATGTACCTCGGATCAAACTGTATTATGGACAAAAACCCGTAAGAGAATACTCAGTGCCGCCTCATTTATCACAGATGTCTGTGAATACATCTCCATCGCCACAGGCATCACCGTCATTGTCACAGTCATCGGAACCACTATGCAGTGATGGTAAGGAGGGTTGTGTACACGGAGATGCAACACCAGTCACTAAAAATACCGATACTGACACTGCTGGAACACATGTTATCATTGGTAGAAGTGATCAGCTCGATGCACTGGTCGACTTTGTTTTCTCAACGACAGGTAATATTCTATACACGTACCATTTCCATGTCAATATAAATATTTAATTTTTTAATATTAAAAGTTTCATAACAGTGATTCTGTCAAAACATTTGTAATTCACAGTGGTTCAGATTAATGAAAGCCAAAAAGTCAGAGGGTCATTTTAAAATCCGATATCTGTTGATAATCATGTTGTTTGTATTTCTTTGTTTTTGATTAATAGTGTCTGCATCTTTGGGATTATTTCCACTATGGATGTACCGGTTTCCTCTTTTTGAAATCTCGCCAGTGCCGGAGCCGGAGATAATTTTTTTTTCAAATCCGACCGGAGTTGGAGCCGGTACCGGATTTTGAAATATTGAAAATATTCGAACATTTAAACAAAACGATAATTAAATACAATACGATACACGAAATATAATTATAGTAAGAAACGCATTATATCTAAATAAATCGATAAGCAAAATAGAAGTCATTTTCTAAGTTATATTTTAACATCAATCAAGAAAATGCAAATTAAATTTTAAAAAAAATGAGTTTTTCTGCATTTTCTGGAAGAAGTCTAGATCGATTAAAATCGAAAGAATAAAAATAGTGCAAAAAAGGGATAAATTGTTTGAGGAATTAATTTTAGAAAATATGTTGAAGCGGATCCTACCGTCAACGCGGAGATATGAAATATGAAAGATAATTTGTGAAGAAAAAAATTAAATAAAATTAAAATGAATTTTAAAAAATTTTGTTTGGAGGCGGCGACTTACCTGTGGTGACTAAACTTCAATTATGAAAAAAAACGTTAAAAAATTAATGTATTTAAACAATGCAAAATTATTAAATCTAAAAAGTAAAAATATTTCTTCCTATATAAATACTAATATGTATCTATGTTTTTTTTTTAATATTTTTGAATTAATATTAAATATTCTGCATTTGATATGAAAAAATATTAATTTTAATATGAAAAAATATTTTTAAAATTAATTTCATAATTTTTCATATTAAATTTTTTTTCATATTTTTTCCATATGAAATAGATCATTGTTCATTTTAAATGGAGAAATTTTCATATTATAATTGAGAATTTTCATATATTTAGTGAATTCGGCAAAAATTGATTAGTTCACGATTTCAGCAATTACATTATTTCAGCAAACTGTTGCGAATTCGGTATAACATTTATACCATTTTAACTTTAAAATTTAATTAATGTAATTAGAGATTAATTCATTTAATAACAGAAAATCAATTCTAAATGGCATCAAAATTACTGTACGATATCGCTTCCATAATAAAATCTGTAAAACTGCATTTGTAAACGCATCATTTTTGAGATCATATTTTAACATTATTTACTTTTTATAAGCGCTTTATTTACGAGAGTTTTTAATTCTTGTCAACACTGAACAAAAAGCCGGCATCAAAACCGGTAGAATTTTGCGGGAGCCGAAGCCGGTACCGGATTTTCAAAAATGACCGGAGCCGAAAACCGGTACATCCCTAATTTCCACTAACAGAGTGAAAAATAAAAATAATTGACCTTTTCTTGAAAATCCAAAATCAATTGTGCTGACCCAGCGCGCTTTCACTTGCCATTGTGGATCAAGACAACAACCGTCTAAGCGAACCATAATCAATTTATTCTGGTATTTATGGCATGTGAGTGATTTACCACGCGCTGGAAGACCAAGTTCAACAAGGTATCGTGTCAACATTCAGGGAGCACAGGAAAGCATTAAGTAGGAACATTTTGCATCATTCACAATGAATAAGTTCTTTCTGCAGTTGTATGGAATTAAGAAGTAGGAAAATGCATCCAATTACAAAACAGTTGAGAAGATAATTACCAATTTTATGGAGACAGCTAATACTAATTATGAGAAGTGGTTGCAACATCAATATCAGAATTCATTTTTTACTCCAAAATTTATTTATTATAAAACAATTTTCAAACAATTTTTCAACTATTTCTTACTTCATAATTAATCCACCGATCTCTATTTTAAAATAATTTCTAAATTATCTCGAATTGCAATCAAATTAATATTTAATTTTTAAAACCTATTTATGAAAATTAATAATTTACGTGTATTTAGTTTTTAATGGGAATATTTATTTTTTTTTAATTTGTTGTTTATTTTAGCCTTTTATATTGTGTTTAAAACTTTGTTTTTCAAATGAAATATTATATTCTGTTTTTTAAATTTTGCATTTTTTTATAAAAAAACATGTAATTTATTTTTAGTATTTTAAAATTTTTTGAAAATACTTTATATTTAACATTCAATTATTTTATGTTTAAAATATTTAGTTTTTAATCTTATCCTTAATTGATTTTAAAATTTTTAATAAAATTCACATAAAATGATTATTTTTTTAAAATACTGTTCTATCTGTTTTCTGTTTTAATCCATTCATTTTGTGCTAAAATAATATTTTAAAAATAATATTAAATATTATTTCAAAATATCAAATAATATTCTAATATTTCAAAATAATATTTTATACAATATTTTCAAATTCAAAGTTAAAATATTTAATTATCATTTAATTTTTAAAATTTTCAGTTTGATTTTAATTCAAAACAATTTTTTAAAACCATTTTAATTTTGATCACCGAACTAAATTAATTACCGCCTCATACTAACGTTTCAGGGGTTCCTTAAAATAGTTAATCGCAGAAGACATTAATCAGTTTCAAGAACTGATAGAAGTAAATCAAATCAGCAGCTGCAGAGTATTATCCGTAGTTGTACAAACAATATCAAAATTAAAAGTGCACAAGATTCTGAAGAATGAACTGAAACTAACACTATACAAAATTCAACAAAACTGTTTGCTTATTGATCGATCATTTCAGGAAAGAAATAAATTTTGTTAGAAACTCATTGAAGCAGCAACAAATGAGCAATTGTTAAGCAATATTCTCTTCAAAGACGAATCAATTTTTACATTAATCAAATATTAAAGAAACTAAATTGTCGTCTTTGGGGTAATGACAAACATCTTCTGCAGTATGTTCCCAGACAACACAGTCTATACAAAAGTAAATACACCATTTAAACATCGTAAAATCAATTTCAAAAAAAAATTGTAAGATTAAAGGATAAGCTTGTAAGGTCATCAGAGGTGTAATGGTTTCTGAGACTTCATCAATTAACCTCTCGACGTATCTCAATCGTCATTCCGTTAGTGTGAGCCCTCGGGGGTTTTCTGCTAAAACGGCTTGTACTGACGTCGCTTCCTTTTGTTTCAAATGACTCTTGAAGAAAGTGGAATCACCATTTTGCGTCTGGCGCTGTATTCACCAATGTTAAATCCAGTGGAGTCGGCTTGGAATGTCATTAAGACACTCAACTCGAGAATTGCATAGTGCATTGTCCAGAGCTATTACAACATTTTGTGGTAGAATTCCTTTTTGTTCCGTTAGCTTACTTATGACATCCTTCAACTAATTGTTACAATCGTCAGCCTTGAAAGATCCACGCTTTCTCGTAAAATGCACAATGCAAGTTTGTGTCACGGCCATAATCATATGTACATTATAGCCTTGTTTTGACAGCAGTTTCATCAAAGTTCTCTGGCCAGCTGTAGATTTCCCCATTCCTCTTCTTAAAAAAGGTTCACGTTGCTTTCATCCATGTGCACCACTAATTTTCCATCCCAGTTCGCCTAAATTTAAATAGTAAATGCATAAAATATACTACATTCTATTAAGTCAAAAATATTGCGAACCTGCATAAGAGAATCGACAAATTCTTTACATTTAGGTTTATTTTCCAGGCCGTTGACTGCTTCTGGTTGTGTATGAACTTTTTTCAATGAGATCCTGCGACTATGCAAACGATTTTCAACAGTTTGTGGGGTTACAATGATTCCAAATTGGCTAGGAAGTTGAGCGGCTAGTTCCTTCAGAATCAATTTGCAGTTTACCTCTAATAAATCGATTAGGAAGTATTCATGCTCTTTTTTCACTTTTAATTTGCTAGGAACGACACCACCATGATTTTTCTGAACATGTATCCTTTTGCGGATCCATCTGTAAGCAGTTCCTCTTTTGATGTCATTGGCTGACGCAACTGCTTCCCAATTCTCTCCATTCTCATACGATAGTAGAACTCGTCGATGAATAACTTCTGTTGATCTTTCATAGGCTTCTCTTGAAACACATGTTTTACTACAACTCTTTTTTTACTTTTTTGTTACCCTTTAGACTATCGAAAATAACTTCCTGATCAAGGTCAATAGTGTCTATAATCGCAATTCCAAACTGAAAAAAATGACTTTTTTATTGATGCATTTTGTTTGGATTTTAATAACCAAATTATACAACTAGACTCCTGATTGAAGGCTTCGATTTTGCCCGTTGCTCGAGGCCCAACTAGAAGTCAAACAAAATAACATTTACCAGTTTTATTGAAAACTCCAAGCGTATGGGAAAGTTTATTTGAACAAACAGAACTTTAACAACGATTCCCAATTCAATTCTAAGATTAATGAATGGAATTGGCAGAATTAAAATTATAATTTTTTAAAAATATTTTCAATCTCAAATATGTCTTAAATTTTAAATCTGGGTTTCTTTTTGTGTGGGTCTTTTTAAAAATTAGTGGATATTTATACCCAAATTATATATTATTTAATTATAAAATAAAATTTTAAGCATAAAATAAATCTTGTGTGTATGAAATAATTTTTTTTTAAATTTTAAATTTGTCATTTCAGATGTATGTGGTGCGTTCAATAAGTACTCGACATAAGATAAAAAAATACAACAGCAAATCTTATTTTTTGGGATTAAATAAATTAATATAGGTTTTAATTTTAGTAATTGCTTTATTTTATCAAACGCATTAAAATTGTTGTTGCGAAATTTTTAATTTTCGTCAGTGCGATGATTTCATACATCGATTATTGCCGCGTTATTAAATTCTTTTGGTTGCAGAATAAAACGTGCAGTGAAATCTACGATCTTTTGCAGTAAACTTACCTACATGATTCCCCATCTCTGACAAATGTTAGATATTGGGTCAGAGAGTTTGAAGGTGGTCGTACCTCAATTATTTATCAAGAAAAATTAGGTCAGCCATAATAAATTTTTGACACAGTTAAATAAAAATTGTAGAAGATGGTCTAAGAAGTGTGGAGTTACCACGAAAATGTTGTCAACGAAGCTGAAAAAAGTGTTTGTAAAGCCCGCACTCAATTGAAATTAATGGGTATCAGAAAATTGTGTCCCAGATTCGTACCCTGCTTCTTGACTGATGAAATAATGTGAAATCGCTTGGAGTGCTGTCAGTCACAGTTTTAAACAGTAGGACCCGCATGATGAAACTTTCTTGGCAAATTTAATTGCAGAAGATTAAACCCAATTCAGTATGTATTTACTGCAATTAAAGCTTGAGTCAGCATAGTGGAAACTTCCTGGAGAGAAGTCCTCTTTGAGGATGCGAACGGGGACAAGTCATGGATGAGCGATGATGTTTTTTTAGGATCATAAAGGTGTTATTCTCATGGATTTCGCTGATAAAGACATCACCATCAACGTTACCTATTACAGCCAACTGGTGGCAACTGCCAGAAAAAAATAGACGAAAGTAGAAAAACACACTACTACGGTTTCCCCACGACAATGCACCAATGCACACAGCGGGCATTTTTCGGGTCACAATTGTAGGTGCTGGTGAATCATCCGCCATACATATTAGGTATCGAGTGATTTTTACCTTTTCCTGCACCTAAAGAAGCGTTTCAGAGGCATCCAGTTTGGATCCAAAGACGATTTGAAGGTTGTCGTTGGGATTTCTTCGCCGTATGCACAAATAATTTTTCAAAAAGGTGTTTTCTAAGTTAACTTTTCGTTGGAGGAAGTGTGGGGATCGAAATGAACATTATGTTAAAAAATGATGGCTACATACGTTAAGCTTGATGGGTTATAACAATGACCTTTTTTGGAATTTGTTTTCTTTGTCAGACCGGGTACTTATTGAATGCAACACTCTGTACTCTATGTATTGATAATGTAGAATAGTCGTATAACTATTCAAAGTTTTCTTATTTAATCATCAGTAATTATACATTTATACAATTATAAGATTAACTTTTGTACAGTAAATATTCATTCACTCATTTAATCAATAATTGCTGATAGGAGAGCTACCATATTTGTTACCACTATTAGTGAGGGAAGATTACACTGGCCCCGTGTCTTCACAAGTAGAGCCTGTCAGTCAGTTCTGGCTCATTGTTTCGTGGATCTTGACAATTGGTTGTTCGCTATATCTCGTGTTAAACACCGCTCGCGGGCGCCATATTTTGTGCGGTCTTCTCAGATGCTTTAGATAATCATTCCTTGTTTCTTCGTATTTATTATCTCCATCACTGAGTGTGTGTTTTTGTCATCCTGTTAATAATAAACAATCGATTTCTCTTTTGTATTTATTGTTTTGATGTATGAGTCTACTGTGCAATATCACACCAGTCGCTGGATTATCACACTAGTCTGTTTCATTGCAGCCATATGATCGAAAACGGTGTGACTTCATGATACGATACATTTGTCATGAACAATGAAAACTTACAAATTGAATTTTTAGTTTAACTTTAGTCAAATGAAAAATAAAGCGTACATGTAACTAGTAAATCAAAAAAATTAAATTTTTTATATCCATTCTTTATGCAGACAGAACTCAACCAACAAAGTTTTTATTAAAAAAAACAATTAAAAATTATAATAAACTTATAATTTACCTCGGTCTTTGAAAATTTTCTAACGCAGTGATTTTTTCTGGATCTGTCTGTATTCCCTTGTGATTAATAACACTGTGTAACAATTTTTTCCCGCTAAACAATTTCTATTTTCCTTACACAATTTGAGTATGCTGATTAAAATTATGATAATAGTTTATGCACACCATCTAATTATTTGCCGCTATTTAATATTTTCTGTTTTAGATTATTACGCAATAGACTTCCATTTTGTTTAAACGTATCAATCACTCATTTACATTATTCAGTATTTTCAATTACCTACCATGACGAGCAAGCGAACTTGTAAAATCTCCCACGACTCCTTTTGCTATATATGCGGGTATTATATAGCTCCAAAACAACGAAAATATGCATTTTCAACTGGTAGTAAATTATGCACTGCTTATGAGGCTTACTTTGGTGTTCCTGTCACTGATCAAGACAAATCATGGGCGCCACATTTCAGTTGTGATACTTGCCGGTCAAATTTAGGAAAATGGCTAAATGGTAATGAGTTTTCTCATAAAGAAGATAGTGACGCTGACGTGGATTTTGTTGAAAAAAGACCAAAGAATGTCCCGCACTTTCCTAATCAACAGGAGCTTGATGACTTAATAAGGGACCTAGGACTTACGAAATCAAATGCTAAACTACTTACCTCTCGTTTGAAATAGTGGAATTTGCTGGATCCAACCTGCAAATCATCAATTTATCGAAAACGACTTAAACGTTTTTCTAAGTTTTACACGATGAAAGACTCGTGCTATTGCTCAGACGTGACTGGGCTTTTTCAAGAAATTGGTTATGAACATCATCCAAATCACAGGCGGCTATTTATCGATAGTTTAACTAGAACCCTAAATGCTGTTTTACTCCATAACGGCAATATTTTCCCTTCTACCCCAATAGCCTATTCCTTCCACCTCAAAAAAGAGTACGGAAATGTTAAAATCTTATTACAAATGATTGATTACGACAAATATAAGTGGGAGGTATGCGGAAACTTTAAGATAAATGGATTTTTGCTTGAATTACAAGGCAGATATACAAAGTATTCCTGCTTTATTTGTCTCTAAGACAATCGGGCTATAGATCAACACTATGGTACAAAAGATTGGCCCCTTAGAGATGTACTTCTTCTTGGAAAGTACAATGTCATACACGCTCCTTTAGTCGGAAAAGAAAAGATCTTGCTGCTGCCATTACATTTAAAGCTTTGACTTGCGAAACAATTTGTAATAGCTTTAAATCTCAGCGGACGGGCTTTCAAATATATTAGCAAAATGTTTCCCAAGTTGTCTGAAGCTAAAGTTCAAACAGGTGTATTTACGGACCCTCGAATTAGAATTATATTGGCGTCAGAGGACTTGGAAAAGAAGATCCCAAACAAAGGAATGCCTGGAGAGCCTTTGGGAAAGTTGTGGAAGGATACTTTGGTAATAAGAAGAGTGACCAGTACCAACTACTGATCAGTGATTTGCTTAAACACTTCGAAAAACTGGGCTGCAGAATATCGTTGAAAATTCATTATTTGAATTCACATCTACATTGGTTTCGGGAAACCCTTGGTGACTTTAGCGAGGAACAAGGGGAACGCTTCCACCAGGATATGCAAACAATGGAGAATAGGTACCAAGGAGCGTGGGATACAGCAATGATGGGAGATTACCTTTGGTTTTTGATTAGAGACGAAATCACACAATATAAAAGACAGTTTCGTTCAAACCTTCACTTTTGATTGTTCACACATGACTTTACAATCCACTGTTATGCTATTCTTGTCAGTTTGATCTTCTTTGCTATTAATATTTTGAACAATTACTTCTTGTGGAACATTTTCTGTTCATTATAACAAATCTAAAACGAAAAAAATTAAAAAATGAGGGTTTTTTGCTAAATTCTTTTTTTTTAATTCCTAGGATAAGTCGAAGACGAAAAAAGAAAACCGATAAGAAATTCAAAACCAGCATGTTGAAAAGTATCAAAATATTCCGAAAACCGTTTGCGGGAGAAACTTTCAAAAAATTTTGTTGCATTCTCGGCGTACGTTGTCCGTTTCTCCCCATGCGTAGCACGTGATTTTCATTTTTTGCTTACATTCACTGCTTCAATGGCCTACTTCTTTGCAGTTCCAACATGTGTTGTTGTTCCGCAAAGGAGGTCGTCTCTCCAATGTTTCAGTTTTCCTTATTGAATTTCCTGTTGTGTTTCCTCTATTTACCGCTTTCCTTTACGTTGGTCTTACCACATGAACCGGTTTTTCAGATCTCCAGATTTCATCCACTTTCTTCATCACGTTCCTTATTTTCGGTATCTCCTTTATCTCTCTGAGTTTAATCTCCTTTGTCACATCGCTTTGACTCGTGAATTAGAAGACACCTTTCTATTTCCTCCTTTGTCCATTGATGTTTTACTAATTTCTCAGCTAATTTATTCGCTTTAGAAAAGTACTCCTCTATCGATTCTCCAGACCTCTCGAAATTTAAGGCCACCTTCTAAGTCTTCCATCAATGGGCTTTTCTTCAGAAAGGCTTCTCAAAGTCGGGCTTCATATCCTTTTATAGCCGTAGATACACTTTCATATATTGGTATTAACTCGTGGTGTTCAAGAGGGAAATTAAAAATAAAATTTGGAATTGGAATTTAATTCCAATTCCAATGAATTATGTATATTTAAAGAAATTACTGTTAAAAAGAAAAAAAAGAAAACTTAAAATTACTTTTGTTATTAAGAAAAGAGAAAAATGTAAAAAAAGGGAAAGGAAAATATGATTATTAATGTTACCTGTTTTAATGTTTTAAATGAGAATTAAATTTTTGATATCCAATAAAAGATATTAAGGGATATCGATTTTTTAATTATAAAAGGAAAACATTAAATATATTTAATTCGAAAATAAATTATATTTGGAGAACAGACTTTTCCATTTGACTATATTTTTAACGTGGATTATTTTATGAAGACATTTGAAGATAATCATGTAAGAATTCCCGATCGGAGATTGCATATCAAAGAAACTGACGAAATTTCAGCACCTACTAAAAATTGTGAGGACATTCATGATCAATGGTATGAATTAATGAGAATATTTCAAAGTTATGGAAACAGTATTGGAACGAAGTTTTGGAAAATAATCACCATCGAAAACGGTGTCAAATCGATCACTGGTGTTTACGAAAGTGACATTGATGTGCAATTACGGAGAATTTAAGTAGGGGAAAAATGGGGCTTCTCCCCACATGACCCCCCCCCCCAGGGGGGG
>MQRK01234568.1:1888-19484 GCA_001938485.1 Girardia tigrina
TATATATATATATAATAAATTATGTTTCACTTAATATAAATAAAATAAATCATTGGCTAAATGACGATTTCTATCACTTGTTTACTAATTATTTGCTAAAAATCAAATTAGTATAAATTTGAAAATATTTGTTATTAATAATAAAATCAACACTTTATTTATTTAGGGTTAAAAACATAAACTTAAAGAGTATATCACATGGGTTAAACTCCCCCCTGTTTTGAATGACATTCATTGTCGGGCTTATAAAAAACAGTTTTTTTGACAAACACGGAAGGTGCTGGATTTGGTTCACTGGTAAAGTTATAGAACCAGATGCACTTAATGTGGTACGACTCGAACCATCTACTAGTGCACATTTGGCATAAATTTCAGGTCGATCGGACAATGGGAAATGAGTCAAATACACAAATAGTTATTACAAAATTTTAAAAGGGATTAAGATTAATGTAACTCTAAACGACGGAGTCAGGTCCATTGGAGGATCTCGGCTTCGTTTGGATATAGAAATTGAAGATATTTTGAGAAGCATTCGAGTAAATAAATTAAAATGATTTTGGTAAAACCTTTGTCAGAGATATGAAAGCCCATAATTAAAGGAAATCTGGTCATTATTTTAATCTGGTAATTTTTAAGGAATCTTTTAAGAACCTTTTATACAAAAAAGAAAAACATTTAGTAATTGTATTAAACTGAGTTACTATTATATAATATTATATTATTACTATTATTTTTATAATTATTATCGTTATTACTATCACATTTATTATTTATACAAAACTATAAAAATTTCATTTATCATTTTATTTTGAAATTGTCATAAAGAAACGTAATCCAAATTCATTTATTAACAAATACATTTTATCACAAAGTTAAGGACTCCATATATTTCTTTTTTTTATATCGATTCTGGAAGGTACTTTCTCTTTTATTCTTTGTTAATTCAATGTTCTTGGGACCTTTACTGCACAAGGTAAATGAATCAAAATATATCGTTTTCTTTTCCACAATTTTATCTCTTTTACCGACAAACTTACATAACAAATATCCAAATAAGAGAATGCTTTCTGAGTCCATGTTTTCCTGTGGACCAAGGGGTTCGTTTTTTATTATTTTGTCATGTCCAAGTTTTATTAGGTCTTTAATTTTCTTATTTATTTTCTGTCGATCGACTAACTCAAATCCACTTTCTGTTGGATCTGAGTCTCTGTATTATCTGGTTCGGTCTGAGGCTCTTTATTTTCTTTTTTTTAAACTGTTTCCTTTTTTCTTCATTATAATATTTTTTTGATCATCAATTATTTCTAGATAATTCTCATCAAATAGTTTCTTCAGTTTTTCTTCAATTTTTTCGTTTTTTGTGTCTTTATTCTTTGTTAATTCAATTTTCTCGGGACCTTTACCGGACAAGGTAAATGAATCAAAATATATCGTTATCATACTCCAACCTTCTCTAATACCGACAAACTTATGTAACAAATATCCAAATAAGAGAATGCTTTCTGAGTCCATGCTTTCCTGTGGACCAAGAGGTTCGTTTTTTATTATTTTGTCATGTCCAAGTTTTATTAGGTCTTTAATTTTTTTATTTATTTTCTGTCGATCGACTAACCCAAATCCACTTTCTGTTGGAATCTGAGTCACTGTATTATCTGGTTCGGTCTGAGTGTTTTCTTCAATTTTAATATAATACTTCTTTTGTTCATCAATTTTATTTAGATCATTCTCATTAAACATTCCTTCTTGTTTCGTCCTTTTTAGAATATTCACCCCGAACATCAAATACAAATTTTTTAAATTGATCACCATTTTATGTAAATGGTCTTCGTCGATGTAGCAATGCAAGTGACTTAACTCGTTCCTTGTAGTGTTTACAATTTGATATATTTTTTTCATGTCTTTGTCGTCGCTGCAATTTCTTTCTAGTTATATCATTGTGCCGTTCCAAAGAATGATGGGTTGCAAATAATCGTGGACACGTTTCATAACCTCAATAGATGCTTCATCAATTATTCCAGTTGGTATTGCAGTTGCAGCCGTACTTTCTTTGGTTTTAGTTTTTCTACTAGCCATGTTCCAATGATTTACAAGATTCTCCGCATCACTTTCAAATTTACCAGTTTTCTTTATTCTTTGTATTTTTATTTTTATACCCGGTTGATTACAAAGGTCGCTTGAACCTGGACTTTGGTTTCCAATCGGATAATCAGGAGCTACACTATAGTAACTAATAAAATAATTTGTTATTCCCTTCCATTTTGTGTCCCTCGTTCCAACCAAATGATGCAGCAAGTAGCCGAATAAAATTATGCTTTTCGAATGTCTATCTGTTATATCAACTGTGGTGTTCTGACTCTCTTTAGAGTGTACGCGTTTTATTAATTCTTTAATTTTTTCATTTATGTCATGACTTCCAACACGTGATATATCTTCAGTGATATCGTTATAAGTAACATCACCTACAAAATAATAATAATAAAAATTTTCATCTACATTTGCATTGTCTTGTCGCCCTTTCTCTTTTAAATCGACCCCGAAAATGTTGTACAAGTTGTGTATATTGCTGCGCATATGACGAACATATTCTGTGTCAATAAGAACACACAAATGGGAGAGATAATCTGCAGTAGTTCTCATAATGAGGTACAATTTGTACTCATCAGTATCGTCTTGGACTGTTATTTCCTTCATCTGTTTTACAGATTCATTCCAAATTGAGAGAGGCTGGAAATAATTAAAGACAGCTTTCATCAATTTGACATTATCTTCAATTTTTTCAGTCGGACTCCGTGTCCCATTTGTATTATTTCCTCCGATATTCGCCATCGATTAAATCAAATTTAACTAATTTTACGAGATTATTTCTTGTCAAAAATCGATTGTCTCTTCTGTGTCCATATTTATACTCTAACAACAAACAAACTTTCTAGCACAACAGAATATACAATTGGTCGTCTCATAAGGAACAATTCATCCGTGACACTCATCTAATAGTTACTTGTCGTAAACACAATTTACTGTGTTTTGATTCTCTGCAAAATGTTTACATAAAAATTGATATTTATTTTCACTTTTTTGTTATTTATTGTTTGTATTTTCATTCATATTTTCATATATTAACAAGTCATAGAATTGCGACTCATAAAAGTCTCACCAACAGTTATTGTCACTGACTAAAGCAATTTGTCTTGTTCAGAGCACTGACTCAATCATTATTAAAACATGTATTATCATTACAATCAGAGTTGTCTCCGTGTGACTCGCGGAAGATCGTTCACTCTGCCTCACAATTTTAACTACTGTTATTTACAATCTTTTAGGAATGATTATTCGAACAAATTTCCTCTTCTTTCAATAACAATTATTATTTTTTTAATTTTTAAATATTTATGTATTTGTTTTAAAAAAAATCAAATTTGAGTTTAAAACTTACAAATTATTTTATTTCAATTTCCTTTAAAATACACTTTTTAAACATATTTTTAGTTATTATTATATTACAAGAGCGTACGTATTTTATGTTTCAATTTATTTGTAAAATAATTCATTAAAATTATGAAAACTAATTAAAAATAATTGTAAAAATTTATTCAAACATCAAAATTTTCACTAAATAAAAATAATAAATATCTTCATTTTAATTTTTGAAAAAAAATACTTATATATCCTCATGTATTACTTTTTGAATTTAAACCTCAATGTTACGCGTCTCTAAATGCCTTCTATGGGAACATAAAATAGACAAATAAAATTATTCAACCGGCCTTCTTACCGAAATGATTTATAGCGTAAATTAGGTGAAACTATTTATCGATTTTGATAAGTCTCAATATAACACAATTTGATATCAACAATGTAAACATAGATCCAAACATTTTTTATGTCTCATATGTCAACATATCTCATGTACCACTTGACTCACTTATCAACCTGCTTCAATTGTAACTTGAGTCACTCTTCGTTCTGTATTCAAACTGATAGGAAGATAAGGTTTGTAGTGGTAGAACAATTAAGAACGCAGATGATAGGAGACGTACTGTTACAAATAAGTTTTGGTATATGACTTAGTTTGTTAAAGGAAATGGAAGAAGGAAAAGATGAGTTTCAGAGGATACACATGATGTACGAGTTAGAAGCAAAATTTGGGGACATAATAACAGATGATCAAAGATTATGAGTGGTAAAGGAACAGATAGAAATGGGCGGAAGAAGAGAGTTATAAGCGTTAGTCACACGATACAGAAAGATATTCATGGAATATGAATTGGATAACGGAAGCCAGACTTCAATATAAATAAATGTACCTGGAAGTTCTGGAGAATCTAGAAACACTTAAGGATAAGTGAACAAAACTTGGCAAATCAAATCAGATCATCGAGATTGAAGAGGATCTAAAAACAATACAAAGAAAATATGAAGAGATGGAGAAGTTGATGCAGTGCAAAGAGAAGATGAGCGTAATAGGTACAAGTATATGTAGTGCGGGACCCTGTGCTCCTTAAAAAAATCCTTAAGTGGTTTCAAGAAACTTACGATTCCCGTTTTCAGTGGAAATGTGAAAGAATACGAAAGTTGAAGCGCTGCATTTTAACATTGCATTGAAATGCTGATACACCCAAGAAAGAGAAACTCCTTTATTTGAGATATTATTTGAGTGATCCGTCTCTAAGATTAATAGAAAGTCTGGGGTATGGTGAGTCAGCCTTTGACTTGGCACTGCAAAGATTAGACTCAAGATATGGAGGAGCTAAACGGCTGTAACTTTCAGTCTTGGAAGAACTTTGATATTTAGATTAGTAAATTTTGATTATTGAATGCGCTTGATTAAATTAGTTAAATGTTTATGAATTAATATTAATAATATTAATATTAACACTGTTCTCGATTTACAACATCTTCGCATTCAAGTTCGCACATCTCTTGAGGAATATTTCCATCCATAAAATCAAACATACAATCACACACACATTCATACATACAATCAAACATACATTTACATTGGGTTTCTAATGAAGCACACTGATCACCTCTCCTTGTGATCGTGCGTCCTCGTTTCCCTGTTCGTCTCCGGATCTTCTTTTACCTCTAGAATAATCTCTTGCTGTATTCTCTTCTCTTCTATCAGACATTTCCAATCTTCTGTCCATTTCATCATCCCTGTCGTCTAACTCCGCAAAGTTTTTTTTTCTTATTCATATATGCCGGTCGTTCTCTATATCTCTGATTAGAATAATCTCTCCTGTCATTCCAACGATTTCTATTATTACTGGTATGCAAATAATCAATTTCTTAGACTAATTTATCTCTCTTGATTTTTTTGAAATCGCTAAGAACATATTGTCCTAATTTTAGTAAATGGTTAAGTTGACAGATTTTTATATAAGCTTCATCTGTCTGTTTGTCTGGTACAAATCTTGTAATTGATTTTCCAAATTTTTTTGTTCGCGTACCGCCACTGATTGAATCCCTGCATCTCTTGTGTTGAAAAATATCTAAATATAACAATTCAAAAAAATTACAATTTCAAATCCACTGAAAACACTTATCATAATCTGATATGAATAACAATCTGTAAAAATTTTGATTGTTGTTTCGATTACCTTTTTTATATATGTAAATATGTATTATTAATAATATATTAAGTATTAATTAATTAAATTAAAAAGAAAAAAGAAATAATGTGATATGATTTAAATAATTAAGAATTAAATAAACAAAAGAAAAAAATAAACTAAAAATGAAGTCAAAATTTAATGATAAAAGGAATTTTGATAAAAAATCAAAATAATTGAATTTTTACCGTTTTGGTCCTTGGTAAAAATAATCGCAAATCAATTCATAAATAATCACAAATTAATTCACAAATAATCACAAATTAATCAAAAAATAATCACAAATCAATTCATAAATATTCACAAATTAATCTATAAATAATCGCAAATTAATAAATAAATAATCACAAATTAATTCATAAATAATCACAATAAATAAATAATCAATCTTTTCAATGAAAAGCGTTTGGGTGTTTACTTAATGTTGCTTTCTCATTGTAATGGTCGTTCAAACAATTAAAAATAAAAAAAGAATTAAATATGAAGGGTGAATATTTATATTATTTTGCTTGTGTTGACAGTTTGATTTTGTAAGGTATAATATTTTTTTTCTTTTTGACCGTATAACTGTCTTTGCAATTTTGTGCGTGTTGTTGGTTGTAGTTTTTAATATGTGGTTTATTTTAACCAGCCTTTTTTTATTATGATGAATATATTGTTGTTGTGTTTAAAAAAAGAAAAAAAAGGAAAAGGAAATAAATAATTGAAAGACGAAAATATAAAGATTGATGTAATCGGTAGATAAAAAAGAAATTTTTTTTTTAAAAAAAATAAAAAATTTTGAAATTGATGTTGAAAAGCATCAAATATAGATCTCTAGTAATAGATTGATCTAAAATTGAATATGGATCGCGATAAAAAGCATCAGTATATAACGTATACCACTTTAAGCGATGGATCACTCGGCTCACACGTCGATGAAGAACGCAGCAAAATGCAATCTTTGGAAAGATAATGTTGGTGAACACCATCTTATCGATGAAGTTGCATTTCGTGAATTGTTATGTTTTGCCACTTCTAATATTTATTTCCTTTTTAATAATGAGTGGTATATATACATATTTTTTCAGTCTGGATCCGATTTATTCTTGAACGCCCTCCCTCTTTAAAATGTTTCAGTCATTCAATATTTCAAGATATAACTCTATCGGCTTTATTTTTCATTTCAAAAGATCGATCATGTAGTTTCCGTAATAGTTCATAAGGTCCTTCATAACGGTCTGTTCCTTTCTGTCTATTCTTTATCTTTACTAGAACTAAATCACCTTCCTTAAATTTTCGTTTTAGTGTATCTGATTTGTCTCATTTACTTGCCTTACTTTGTTTAATTTCTTCAATAAACTTTTTCTTGTCTAAGTCATAGTGACGAGAGCAATCTAATGTAAAACTTTCCCCCAATATTACATCTGCCTGACTTACAACAGTAGTGCTTATTTAATAAACTGTGAAATATATTTGACAATAAATATCTAAATAAAAAATTACTAAAAAAATTAATATATTTAATATTTCTATAAATAAAATTATAAAATTTATAAACTTACTTTTAAAACAAAATAAAATTGTATCACAGAGTCAAATTGAAAGTTATACGACTTAGACATTCTACTAGTACTCTGTTGTCATACGTTGGTTATAAAGCTGTATATGGTCCGTTGAATTGAAAATACTTCGTCTTGCTTTCATTTTTTTTTATTTTCCTGTATTTTATATTTGGATTCTGTTATCAATTTACTACTGGTTTTGTATTCGTTTTTAAAGTATTTTAAAATCTATTTTAAAAACTAAAATCAACACATTATTTTTGACAAGAATACCATTTACCAACCTCTTTTTGACACCAGTAAATTGTTCGAGTCGTAACACATTAAGTTCATCTGGTTCTATAATTTTACCAGTGAACCAAATCCAGTACCTTCCGTGTTTGTCAAAAAAACTGTATTTTATAAGCCCGACAATGAATGTCATCAAAACAGGGGGGAGTTTAACCCATGTGATATACTCTTTAATGTTATGTTTTTAACCATAAATAAATGAAATGTTGATATTATTATTAATAACGAAAATTTGTAAATTTATACTAATTTGATTTTTAGCAAATAATTAGTAAACAATAGATATAAATCGTCATTTATCAAATAATTTAATATTTTATTAGTCTTTCATATAATCTTTATCAAAAATCCTAGTAAGGATCATCCAAATTCGCATTATTCGATGTAGGTGTTTATTTAACAATTTAACGACCTACACGGTTTTCGGTCGATTTCGTCGGCTTTCCAACGCATTTAGCAGAGACTTTGAAGGGACAAAATCGACTCAATTCCGGGCTATGCAGATTGACCACGATCTAACATGGATTTTCTCTTTCGTATTTTGATCATACCGTCACAGCCAAAGAAACAAAATAACATTTAAGATAAAATATTATATATTTTCTGAACTTGGAAACTGATAACCTGAATTACACATTATTGATTTGTAAAGTAATATAGAAAATAGTTTAATGTCTTATTTACGAATTCTACTTTTAGTTTAAAAATCCGAGAATTACATGTCGCAAAATCAGAATTGATTTGGAATACAATGTGCAAAAAGGGCGATGTTAAGTCATTAGAAGAAAAATTACATCGATTTTTTGATGAAACAAAAAATATTAACTCAGCGATGTCTTTGAATCTCTTACGGGTTCCCGATCGAACATTTTCTAAATTCCCTACAGATTCTCTGAAAAGAATGTTCACTAATTCATTCCCTATAATTAAGAATAAAGATGTAAAATTACATACTGGAATGTACAATGTGGTGATTAATCATTATATCTCAAGTGATATTCACTTTAATTTGGATGTGTTTATCGACGAAATGAAAAAGAATGTAATCGAACATAATCAGAGGACATAAATCCTAGTAAGGATCATCCAAATTCGCATTATTCGATGTAGGTGTTTATTTAACAATTTAACGACCTACACGGTTTTCAGTCGATTTCGTCGGCTTTTCGACGCATTTGGCAGAGACTTTGAAGGGACAAAATCGACTCGATTCGGGCTATGCAGATTGACCACGCTCTAACATGGATTTTATTCGATGGATGATGAAATATTATTGTGAAACGGGCCAGACGCCAGTTGATGAGCTTTTATTAAAAGAATTCAATAAATTATATTACGTCTTAATGGATCCAGAAATTGCTGCTGTCATTTATTGTTCTATTATTAAGGGACAGTTTGATGAATTGAACCAATTTATGACGGAATATAATATTGAGAAAAATAAATTTTTTTTGCAGAATCAAGCGCCAGCATCATTGGGTGACATGGGCACTTCAATAGATTTAGTAATAAGTTGAAACAGATTGGGAATAATTAAATGGGATAAATGGTACTTTATTCCGACGTTTGTCTCGAAAGAGAATATCAGAATTTGGTAAAATTATATTTCTCGATGTGGTATCATCAGATTTTGAATTGCCGCAATTATTTAATTTACAAATTAAATCTTTTTGCATTGTTTAATTTACACATTGTTTAATACACATTACTCAAAAATTTAATCTCAAGATCCAAGAGCATTCTGATGCTCAAAATATCATCAACTATTTCAATTCCTCGAATTACCCATCAAATATTTACAAAGACTTATTGCTAATGCTGAGAGGTCGATTAAATGAAAAAGAGATGAATCTGTTTTGGTATGTGAATTCCGGCAGAGGGTTCAAATGGTTTTGAATGATTTTTCTCAGATTTCCATTGACAAAATTTATATCTCTTCAACAGAGCTATTGATGATAAATGTGTGGATTCAATTATTAAGTCAATAAAGATCATCAAAAAAATTAAAGTAGAAAAGTAGGCACATGTAAAATATGTAAAAACAAAAAAATGGCGATCATCGCCAAATCATGATTTAAAACATTTGACTTTGTATTAAAATACCACGACGTGGTTATTTCTTTGTAAATTTGATTGGTCGAATTTTTTGATTTTAGAAAAATAAGTTTTGTCGAGCGGTTTTTAATTGGCCAATTTAAATGGTGATAAAACCTTTTTCTGCTCTTGTGTGAGGCTTTGTAATAATATCATTTTTGTTTCAAAGAATCAAGATTCTGAGTATCGAATTAAAAGAATTTAGTATCGAATTTTGCTGCTAAGGAAATGTGTAAAGTTGAAGGTACACAAACGGTCGGAAAAAGTACAGCAATTGATTAGTTCAAGCGTTTCAATAAAGGCAACTTTGACTTGAATGATAATCCTTGTTCTGGACGACCAACAAAATGGCAAGTCAACCATACATTGGCATTTGAAGCGGCTCGACTTTTGGTACAAGAAACCGCGTTAAGATCAACACGAACTCACCAAAGCACAGGCCGATAAAAGAGTCCAAATTTGCCCACAACTGCCACAGTACCTACGAGATGAACATTTTCGGAAACGAATTGTGACGTCCGACGAGAATTTGGCCTACTTGGTGAATCACAAACGAGACAAGCGATGTGTTCCACCGGGTAAAGCAACGCCGTTAGTTCCAAAGACAACATCTATTGTCAACAGCTGGATCGTGTCTACAAGAAGCTCAAGGATAAGTACCCTGCTTTAATCAACCGAAAACGTGTACTGCTTCAGCAAGACAATGCCAATCCGTATACCACCTAGTAGACCACGGACAGGTTCCAAGAGTTGGATGGAGTTGAAATTCTGCCGCATCCTGCCTACAGCCCTGATTGCGCTCCATCCGACTATGGCCTCTTCCGATCCATGCAACATTTCTTGAAAGGCCACCGATTAGAAGCATTCAATGAGGTTGAACAAGCTTGTCAAGAGTTCTTCAATTCGAAACAGCCGGAATGGTATTTTGACTAGATTCAAAAGCTTGCAGACCGTTGGCAGAAAGTACTTTGGATATTAATTGTTATTTATTTAAAATAAATTGTTGCACAAAAAATTTACTTTTCATTCTTGACCGGGAACTTTTAGGACAACCTAATATAATAAAGAAAACCATTAAAAATTAAATACTTATTTAAAAATTAAATGGTGGTGTTGAGTTATGAGCATGGCATCTGTTAATAATGAAAATGACATAAACGCAACTTATATGGTGACCACGCTGCTTTGAACAACTTCCCGAATCAGTTACTACCTGAAAAATTAAGGAATGGTGACAATATGGAGACATTCATAGAAGAATGTGAAACATTCTTCAAATTCTCGGGAGTGGCATAGTGAAACAAGAAGTCTTGAGTCTGTTGGACAGACACATAAAGGAAAAGTATAAGACCGTTGACAAATCGATAAGTGGTTATAAAAATCAACTTCAAAAAGTATTTGGTAGGACATCTTCTCTATTGAGGATTGGTCGAAAGCTTGCCGTTAGAGGATGAAGGATGATATACCTGAAGTTTCTTTCGAAAAAAATATTTGTTGTTTTTTTTATGAAGCATTCGGCCGTTCCAAAGACAGATAACAGTACTGATAATAGATCTCCTAATAATGATTGTGTCAGTGTTCTTAACAAGATAAATTGCTTTAGTCCATGATAATAAATATTTGTTAAAATTTTATGTATTACAATTTAAAACATGTTGTAGAATAAAAATATAAACAATAAATATCAAAAAAGTGAAAATAATTATCAAATTTCCTCCACATATTTTGCAGCGAATCCAAAACAATAAATGTTGCTTTGACGACAACTAACTTTATTGAAATAGGGACACGGATGAATTGTTCCTTATAAGACGACCAATTGTATATTCTGTTGTACCAGAAAGTTTGTTTGTTGTTAGAGTATAAATATGGACACAGAAGAGACAATCTATTTTTGACAAGAAATAATCTCGTAAAATTAGTTAAATTTCATTAAATCGATGTCGAATATCGGAGGAAATAATACAAATGAGACACGGAGTCCGACTGAAAAAATGAAGATAATGTCAAATTGATGAAAGATGTCTTTAATTATTTCCAGCCTCTCTCAATTTGGAATGAATCTGTAAAGCAGATGAGGGAAATAACAGTCCAAGACGATACTAATCCTGAGGACAAATTGTACCTCATTATGAGAACTACTGCAGATTATCTGTCCCATTTGTGTTGTACAATCGACACACGATGTATTCATCGTATACAGATGAATATGTACAATGTGTACAACATTTGCGGGGTCGATTTAAAAAAAGTAGAAAAAAAACAATTCTTTGTTATCGATTAGTCTTGTTGATAAGAATTATTATTATTATTTGTCAGGTAATGTCCCAGGCAAAATTTTAAATATAGGACGTAATATCATAAATGAAAAAAATTAAAGATTTACTAGAAGATGCACATCAGGTGGGGCCTATGAACACCACAGTTGATATAACAGATAGACATTCAAAAAGCATAATTTTATTCGGCCACTTGCTGCATCATTTAGTTGGAACGAGGGACACAAAATATTGAATGGGAATAACAAGTAACTGAATGACAATAACAAAATAATTTAAACGTTACGAAATTGTTATTCGTAATCAAGATGCAATTGAAGAAAGTAATCAGGTCGGTATAAGAATAGATGTCCGCATACGAAGTGGTACTCGGGATTTCCAATTTTCTGCCATGAATCTTGAAAGTCATTGGGATCAAATGCGGATTCGAGAATCAAATATAAGATAGAACCGTGACGATTGATTATTTGGTCTCTTTCTTGCTGCTGCTTTGCAATTTTATATGAATAGATGAATGAATTTATCGCTGTGACTTTGATGCAAGATAATTGTACCAACAAATAATATTATTAAAATATATCTTATTATGTTATTTATTTTTAATTTTAATAAATAAGTTAGGTAATTACCGAAAGATAAATTTTATTTAGTTGTTGTAAAAGTAAAGTCCGATTTTTCAGAGACAAAAAGTCTTCAAAATAATACTGTGGTTTGTGATCGTCGCCATCGTGAATGAATGCGACCCTCTCTGTAGAACAAAACCGATTTGGATTCAAAAAATAATCGAGATCGTTTCTGTGGTTTTCATTGATTTTGGAACTTATAAGATGAGCCATTAATCTAAATAAGTGGAAATGTAAGTGGTAGGTGTACAGAAAAAGCTGCAGGGGTCAAGACTTCCCAACCTTGAAGATAATTGCTTGTATTGCTATGATTACAATTTACTGCCGAGAATTAACATACTGAAGAAAGACCTCTTGGTTATCGCGTCCATTAGCTTGCATTTCTTCTGAAATTTTGTTTCGTTGAAAATTTAAAACCGTCGAAAACTATTTCAATATTTTTAATGATTCATAGTTCGCTTCTAGGGGGGTTCAAAGATTCTCCACTATCAATTTTTACTACAATAAAACTGACAATTTAACAACGTGTAATGTTTTAAATTACTAATAAAGCTTAAAAACAGAACTTCACTACCCTGAGGTCTGTTGTCCCCGGGAGCTATCAGCAAAGAAGCCATACGGAATGTTTGGTTCGCGATCAATAATTGAATTGATAAGAACACAAAACTTTATTTTTCTATAACAATTAACAATTATTTATCATTATTCATATAATAAAATTACTTATTTATTCTAATCTATTCTTTAAACGCTTAGAATGTTAAAAATGAAAGGAAAGAAATCGGATCAGAAAATTACCGTGATTATTATGATTATATTGCGATACTCACTTCCCATAAATATAAAAACAGGATCAAGATATTTAGGATCCCGCCAATAACCATAAACAATATCGACCCGGGAAACGTTCACTGTTCTAAAAAAAACTTGTCTAAACCATTGTAAGACAAAAGCAGTTATCAATAATTTGTAAACTAAATTATCAAAAAAAAGTTTAAAGTTATAAATAAATGAGTCATTATTTTAAGCAAACAAAAGAATATTCGTTTTGTTTACTGTGTAGTTGCCACGGGCGACGATATAAGAGAAGAATAAGCAGACGATGTTTACGATTACCACGACTACCAAATGACAAAAGACAGAAATATAAATGTATTAGTAAGACAATAAAATATTTTCTATATTACTGTTCTAATCAATGATGTATAATTTAGGTAAGCAGTTTCTAAGATTAGAAAATAACTAAATAAAAAGTTAAATCCTTAATTGTAAGTGTGAGGAATATTTTGAATGTTTGATGTTTTGTGTTTGAATGTGTATGTCGATTTGGAATTGTGTCTCTCCTACCAGATGGATGATTAATACTTGAATTCTTATTATCTAAAAATATGTAATTTTTAAATTTATTTCTAAATTATTATTCGATCTCCACTTATTCATAATAAAAAAAGTCATTGATCAATTAGGATGCAAATGTATGAAAGCTTTAACGATGATTTTAGTAAGAAAATCAAACGTATTAAATTAATAAAAAATATCAAAAGTCACGTTGGTGTACTTAACAGACAGAAAGGAAATTTAACGCAAAATATTATAGCTGATTGTTTTGTTATTAAAATTATGATCTAAGATCATTTATTACTACACCATAATAACGACTTAAGATTAGATTATGAACAAGATGTATAATTTTAAAATGGATAGAGAAATAATGAATAATGACTTAGAAATAAATTTAAAAATTACATATTTTTAGATAATAAGAATTAAAATATTAATCATCCACCTGGGTAGGAGAGACACAATTCCAAATTAAACGCTCTTTACAGTTCTCTTCAGAGACGAATTATTTTACCTTAGATTATTAAAGAAACCGTATGAACAATGTTTACAAGAAAAACTTAAGAGAACACCATTTAATATTACATTGATTAAGTTATTTACATAAAAATTTGTTAGATAAATAATATAAAAAAGATCTTTTCAAAACCTAGTTTTTTATTTTAATTTAAAATACTAAAGAAGATTTACTCCTATAAAAGAAAACAATATTAATTTATTTGCTCATAACTATAAACATGCGGTGCTTCTGTCAAAAAAACTTAAAAGTCATGCTTCATTCTTTGATATTGACATATTTGAAGTCACAGGAAATTTATAAAACATGCTTCCACATTTATGTGATGATGCTAAAATTGTTGAGGTAACAGTAACCGTCAAAAATCTAAATATATAAATCATGATTATCAATTTTACCGCTAAAAACGGAGCAAGCGCAGCGGTTTCGTGGCCACTACACTCTGGCAATGGGGTAGGGGCAGAATTCGGGTCGCAAGGAAGAACGAAAACGAATCTCACTAGTTCGCTATCCCAAATTTAACGCTCGTCAGCGTCGCCCTCAGAAGTTTCCAGCAGCTTCATCAAATCGTCTTCCGGTACTTTAATCCACCATGGTTCTCTTGGATCCAATTCACCTAGCGGTATTCTATGCCATGCATTAGACCGTAGTGCCACGAGTCAGGAGATTATTTGACCATTGACTTCATCCTTAAACTTTCCAAGTACCTTTTTATTTGATGTTGAATAATTTGGATGGTCCTTTGGATAATCTGAGGTATCCATATGTTGAGCCATTTGAAAAAACTCTGCAAACAGATCTTCTGTATGAATCTGATAGACAAAGCTATCAGTATCCATATTCATTAGTTGCAAATCCTGGTTGAATTTAGGGACCATGATGTCATAATGGAAGTCATACATCAAGGTCTTGGATAGATCCAGGATTGACATCCCCACATATATCGGCTTATTAAATTCCAGGGATGTCTTCAGCATATGTATACTCACAATATTTTAAAATTAGTTGTTTTCACCTCCGACTTACAACCCTTCATATGTCCAGTAATATTACTCCCATTACCCAATCGCCCATGCTCCTGAATCCGTTTACAGAGATGACAAGACGTCTCTCCAATGTATGTAGCGTTGCACCCATTACACGAAAATTCATAAACCAGATTGGAACATAAACTCAAAGGAGTACAAGATTTATTGCTGAATATACTTTGAATTTTGTATGATTTAAAAGTGATTTTTAAATTCAAATTTTTACTATCGATTGATTTTAAAATAGACGATTTCAATTTTTTGTAACCTTCTGAATAAGGAACGATTAGCGTATATCCAATATTAAAATTTTCATTAGATACTTTATCGGGTTTTAATTCGTCTTTACCCTCATGTTCTTTATTCGTTAATTTATCTATCGTCTCATTAGTTAATTTCTCTAAAAATGATTTCGAATAACCATTTTTCTGCAATAGTTCTGTTAGTTTATCTATGCTTGCATCTGCTTTTTCATATGTTGATGATAGAGACCAAAACCTAAATAACAAACCCTTTATCATACTTCTATTGTACTTAGGTTCACAGAAGCTTTTAGTGGTAGTATATAGACCTGTATCTTTTTTCTTTCTATAAATCTCTGTCTCATAACGACTCCCTTTTCTCTCGATTAACAAATCTAAAAATGGTAAAACACCATTCTTCTCTAGATCAACCGTGAAAACAATATTAGAATGAAGGGAATTCATATAAGCTAAAAACGGCAACATATTTTCACGCTCTTTGAAAACAAAAAAAATATCATCAACATATCGTTTATAAGCTAAAGGTCTAACACCCGTGAACAAGTGAATTTTATTTTCAATATTAGACAGAAAAATGGATGCAAGTGTTGGTGCCAAAGGGCAACCAATTAAACAAAAAATGAACATTTGATGTTGTAAAAGTAATTGGGTAATGGGAGTAATATTGATGGACATATGAAGGGTTGTAAGTCGGAGGTGAAAACAACTAATTTTAAAATATTGTGCAGTAATTTTAAAAATTATTGGGAAAGAGTTACTTGTGAGGCATTATTGATTAAATCACTTAATCCATCCATTAATGTACAAACAAGTCTCTCTTCCAATTTGTTGAAAATATTTAATTAGTTATTACGCAAGATGTTTGCATAATCATCAATTTGATATATATAAGACAGCGAAATTGTTGTTAATTCAGCCAGAAGATGGTGGAAAATCCACCGAAATATATTGCAATAAAATTTGATTTTAATGGCGTTCTTAATTATTTAAGAAATATTAATTTAATTTATTTAAAAATTGTAAATAAAATAATAAACTTCTTTGAAATTTTACAATTATTTTAAATTAGAAATAAATATAAACGCTACATAATTTCAGATAATAATAATTAAAATATTAATCAGCCATCTGGGTAGGAGAGACACAATTCCAAATCAAAGCACAACATTCAAACAAAAAAACACCAAACATTCAAAATATTCCTCACACTTCCCATGAAATTCTTTGTAGGAATCATCCAAATCGTCATTATTCGAAATCGGTGTTGATTTAAGAATTTATGACGGGCACGGTTTACGGTCTCTGCGTCTTTCGGCGAAGGAGGTGTATTGACAGAACCGCCTCGATGCGGACTTTCAAGATTCACTACGTCCTTACCTGGAATCGCTCCGGCTCGTCGCAATTTTATATTTGGACTGACAAACAAACAAACATACTTTTAGACAAATATTATTTATATATTGAAACGTATCCATTTTTGTCAGTAGGCCTGGCGATCGACAAACATCACTTGCAGATGGTACGTCATTTTCAGTTGTCGGCATTATGTGAGCGCAGGTACATTCCATTTGTGACAGAACTCCATACACGTCCATTAGTCTGTGTTATTTCTAGAGAGCAACACATCGTATTTTACATCGTTAAATAAGGTCGCTGCATCGAAACACGCATCATTAACGATGCATCGAAAAACCTTCGTTGTTAAACGATGCATCGAAAGACTGCATATATTTTTTATCTAACATATAATGAAATCACACCTTTGTTCACATATATAATCACTCAACGATATAAATACTACAATTTTAGTTTTTTAAACAAATATTTTCGAGGAACTTTCAATGAAAATTGTATTTTCAGGAAATCAACCTGTAAAATTGTTTATTTGAGAATTATTTTTGTTGAGCGACGTTCGGGCCCATAGGAACGCGCCCCAAAACTCCAGCTCACAATCGTTAATTATGGTCCTTAAGAGGACCGTATTTCTTGCGCCCATTAATTGGT
>MQRK01234570.1:21633-37862 GCA_001938485.1 Girardia tigrina
TAACAGGAAAATTTGTTTTAGAAATGTGAATTGTTATATTAATAAATTTTTGGTGGTGTTAAATTATGTCTTTAGAATGTGATAATAATGAAAGTGGCATAAACGCTACTTACAGAAATTAAGCTAATAAAAAGAATGGAAAAAATTATAATAATATATTTTTCCAAAAATTTACTTTTACTAAATTTAGTTTTTAAAAACATAAACTATTATACAATTTTTTTGTAATTAAAAACTAATGAAGATAATCTAAATTAAATAACATTTTAATAAAAAGATGTTAATTTTTTATATGTATAAAGTGGTATATAATTTCAAATTTGTTTTAATGAATATATTTAAAAATGAATAATAATTTTTTTATATATAATTTTATATATATTTCTTTTAGATATTGATAATTTGAGTGCAAGATTATCAGTATGCAGTTTCAATACAGTGAGTCCAAGTTTCAAACTTTACCTTGATCATCTTTTAGTGGATCCCCAAATATCAAATCCCGAAGAAGAAATAATTCAAGTATATTTTAAAGTAAAAAAATAATAATATAAAAAATAAATCAGATACAGAAAGCTGTACTCTTACATTTGGGACCAATTAGAAAAATCTATCAATTTTATAGCACATTGGGGGACAATGGATCGGTGGATAACACATTTGCATTAAATCAAATGCAATTTTGGAGATTTCAAAAAGATTGCCGCTTACATTACAATTCTGGACCTACAATTGCAGAATTAGACAGATTCTTAAGTAAATCTATTTTCAATAAATAATAAAATATAGATTCTCATAAACTTACATACTTTTTTAATCGTAAAAGGGTTTAATGACAAGTTACTTAATTTTCATTTCTCAGATCTAGATTTTATTATTTTGTAAACTAAAAAAAATTTCGAAAAATATGTTTGAAATATTATTTTTATAAAAAAATTTTTTTAAAGCAAACTTTTTAAAATGTATTTGTTTTAATAATATGGATCGGTCAAATGATTGTTAAATTAAGAAAATAAGTAGCAAATGTTTTCGAATTTTTTTTATAATGAATTTATCATTTTGCTTATTAATGAACTTTAATATTGATATATCTAACTGTTGCGGTCGACATCTTATTAAATGAAAAAATCGTATCTTTAGAAAACAAACCCCCAGCAAACAAGCAACATAAAGATTGAAAAGAAATAATCACCAGTTTAAAACATTTATTAATCTAAAGACAAATCAGTAAATAGAGAATATCCTTGCTCTTTTGACCCCGTAGATTCATCGTTTCCTTTATAAAAAAATGTAATGACCACTTTTTATTTCGGCATCAATGTAATATTTCTGCAAAAGTATTTTTTTGCGTGTTTGATTTGTGTGTGAAATTTTTCTTTCTTTTTTTTTCTTTTTTTTGGACAGCAGGGTTTCTCTTCCAAGAAGTCCCAAAGTTTATGAAATAGCTTCTCCAACGTAAAAAATGTTATCGAAACAAGTTGTTTTCTTGTTGTCTTTTCTCAGTTCTTGTTCTTGTTTAGCACTTATGATTACTTGTACTGTTCTTAAGCATCATTTATTTGTTTGGTCTGTATTTACCCCCCGATTATTGTACTGTTGTTTCTTTTCATCAGTAATAATGCCTTTCTATTTTGTACTTACTTTTATATATTTATGAAATTATAATATAATATATATTTAATTAAAAAATCAATAAAAAATTTATATTAGTAAGAATTAATATTAATGATGGAATTATGGAATGTATTTGTAATGTACAAAAATGTTATCAAAAATTAAAGTTTGTTTTACAACTGTGTTATTTTTTTATTTGGATTATTGTTTTTTTTATTACTATTATTTTTTTCAATAAGATTAACCCAATATCGTCATTTTGTTTTGGATTAATCTAGTTTGTCATTGTGTGACTATTTTTATTTACAGTTAAAATAGAGAATTCGATAAATTATCAAGATCGATCAAAATCACAAAGTTACCTTGAAGACAAGTCCGTGACCGAATTCAACCACCAGACATCACCCCGAAAGCTCTCACCGAGTCCTAATAGGATTACAACCCGCATTTCAGTTCTGA
Source organism: Girardia tigrina (assembly GCA_001938485.1). NCBI lineage: Eukaryota > Metazoa > Platyhelminthes > Tricladida > Dugesiidae > Girardia > Girardia tigrina. The sequence continues at coordinate 23,704 of MQRK01234570.1, forward strand.
GCAACCATTATACCCGAAACAGACCCTTGGAATATTGATATTTTGATTACCTAGATTACCAAACCCGCATATATAGCAAAAGGAGTCGTGAGAGATTTGCAAGCTCGCTTGCTCGTCATGGTAGGTAATTGAAAATACTTAATAATGCAAATGAGTTATTGATACGTTTAAACAAAAGGGAAGTCTATTGCGTATTAATCTAAAACAGGAAAATAGAAAATAAAGAAAATATTAAATAGCGGCAAATAATTAGATGGTGTGCAAAAACTAATATCATATTCGTAATCAGCATACTCAAATTGTGTAAGGAACATAGTTTTTTTGGATTGTTTTGTGGGAAAAAATTGTTGCACAGTGTTATTAATTGATTCCGAATAGTAATATCGAATAAGATATGACGTCCGAGAACATGTGATTCTTCAGACTATCCCCGATGATATTGATCTCCTTGACCCAATCTCCCAATACGGACACTCGCCCCTTCCCTTTTACAATCAAACACCCCTCAAGGGTTCCCTATTAGAGGTGGGCACGTTTCGCGTTTAAACAACCGTTTCTTTTCTTCTCACCACAATTATCATAACTTCAAACATTCAGATTGTTCCATAGCATTATAGATGGTAGGAAGCATGTAAATGTGGACCTCTCTCCTGATTTCATTGAATGGAGTGTTTCGAGTAATCGACTTGTTGGAATTATAACTAACCTTAGGAATGGGTCCCTGCTAAAATAGAATGTATTTTTTGGTGAATAGGCAATTCTTTAGACGTCACATAACTCAGAAAATGAACTGTGCCAAATGCTTGGGCTGTCATTGTTGATATCAATAAAAAAATAAAAATGAAGTATCATTGATATAGTTCTTGGTATTGAACTTCAGTGGATTTGCCTTTATACATCACCCCAATTCATACCCTCACAGTTGCAGGTTTATGAGTGTGTACTGAAATCCTGAAGAATATTGCAGTTTTTATATCTATTGTTTGTTAATAATTTGAAAACTTCTAATAATTTTAAAATTTTCATAATTGTTTTTCAATTATTCCATTTATATTAATGAAATATATTATTCAGCGGAATCTGTAAATTACAGCTCAATGGATATTATACAAAACCCAACGGAAGGAATCATTCTCTTAAGTTTCATAAACTACTTAATCTCAATCGCATATTATGTCTACGCCAAAAATTACAAGTAAGTTAAATCTATTACTAATAGAGATATCCCAACACAGTATTATAAATATTTTTTTAAAAATAAAAATATCTGACTTTGATTTACTAATTGCATCTAGTATTACTTTTCTCATACATACTTTTAAAATAGTTTAAAATGATAGAGTTAATTAAAACTATTCATTTCAACTTTTGTACATTGGAGAATTAAATCTTCATCTCCGAACTAGAATAGCTGAACACACCCAATTGAGTAGAAATAGCTCGATTCTCGATCACATTAAATGTAGAAATAGATATAAAGTTAACTATGAAACTGAATTTTCAGTCTTAAAGAAACATTTGAACCCATATCACATGTACATAGTCACTGAGGCATTATTAATGAAGTATTTAAGACAATACTTAAATGTCCAAAGCTAATTGTCCAATCATATTAAAATTTTTAAAATTAAACAAAAAAAATAAAATAAGAAAAGATAAGTTATGTAATAGTCAATGAGCCATATATTTGGAATATAAATGTCACTATTATTATTTTTAATTATAATATTATTAATTATTATTATTACTATTATTATTATTATTAGTGTTTAAGCATGATAAAATTTTTTTATTTAATTATTATTCTTCAAAAACCTTATTTTATATTCAAGGATCAATATTATAGAATATGTATAAATCATGAAGAATATGATGTACAAAATAGTTTAATAAAAGAAGTTTTAAATTGTACTTTAATATTAAGTATGTATAATTAAAATAAGATCTTATATTTGAATAGTTATTGGATTTTGTGATTGTATGTACCAGTATACTAATATCTTATATGATAAAAATACATAATTGTTTAATTTAGGAACTATGAGGATGTATCTGGTAATTTATTAGTGAAGTGCTTTGAAGATCTTATGAATAAAAACATACTTCCATATGCCTGTAATATTGGTGGAATGTTATATGTAAATAAAAGAAAAACTGATGAAGCATTAACTTATTTTCATCAATTATTTGATACTTACAAAGAATTTAGTTATCCAAGAAAGGTTTGTAAAATTTTTATTTTAGTATACTTTACTAATATCTTATGGGATCTTGTAAAAATTCCACTCCTAAAAAGACACTTGTTAAAGTCCTGCCCAAAATATTACCCTTATAAAACTTCTGCTGTCGTTGTCGGTATGGCCAATATGTGTAAGAGAGCCAAAGTATGTGTTGGTGCACCAGTGGAGAAGGCGAAAACTCAAACAAATATAATATAAATTTTACAAGTTTTACCAAATTATAATTTTCTCTTCTGGTTAAATAATTTTTATTTATTTTATGAACTTCATTAAGTTTTATTCTTGTTTTTCGTATTGCTGTTTAACATCTTTCGAATTTATCAATTGCCTTTTATTTTATTCGTTTTTTTTGTTTAAATAAAAATTTATCTAGCAAATTGATTCTATTCATACTTAATCAAAGCACCATTAAATTACTTAACATGAATTATTTTCTTTAGTGTTTAAGACGTCTTGACATTTAGGCACTAAAACTAAAACTTTAATAATGTTTGTATTTATTTTATGTCTGTAGTGACCAAAAATTCCCCCAATTCGAAATCGGAATAAATTTGGTGATTTTAGTTCCGATACTTTATGAATTATCAATAAAAAAAATGGAAGAAGCTAATCTTTTTTAAATAGTGGACGATTTGAGTTCGCATAATTCTCAATTAAAAAAATAAATCAAAAACATTACAAAAAATATTATGTAAATAAGATGTGATTTTTAAAATTAAAGTTAAAAATTTATTTGCGTCTGTAACTCAGAGAAAAAAAATTGTAAATTTTTATTAATCGAGTTTGTTTAAATATATTTTATTAAATTGAAAACTTGCGTATTTTTTGATTCGTTATAGTTTTATTTTCAATCTTTTCGTAAGAAAACCGATATGTCAGATAAATATGCTTCGTTTATCGGTAAATGGGTGAACGTGAAATGCAAATCGTTCGTTTGTACTGGCACAATTGAGACAGTCCATGAAAATTGGATTTTATTATCGAATGCAGAAAATAGTGATTGTAAAATCACATCGAAACACAAGTGAATCGACAAATCAATAATTACTTCTGAATCGATCGACTCAAAACCGACAGTGGTAAATGTGTTTGCATCGGAGACAGCCGCCAGTGATCAGACGAGGCGGATCGAATTCGGCTGTCGACAGAAACAATCGGAGAAATTCGATCGAATTCAATCCGTTGCCGCGTGCGGTGGATAATTAAAATTCGAGGGAATGTCGATGCTCGAGGTGCAGAAACCAACTTTACGACAACACCCTCACAACTCCCTGTGGTGTCAATGCAGGTGGGGTCTCATGCACCTCCGCCACACACCACACTATATTAATGTCTATATATAAAAAGATTTCCTTACATTGTGTAAATACCTTAAGTTATTATGATTTTCATACAGAGATGTTTTGGTAATGAAATTCAGAATGTTTACCGTAGATACTTAAGTGAAACTAGTCATATTAACTTTTCTGACTGTTGTAGCGTGTTGTTATTTGTATGACGTATTGTGTATCAAAAGTCTCAGACTATTAAACCATTAATTACGATCGTGTTTGAAATTTATACTTAAACCAATTTCGATGTTTATTTACCATCTCCAACTCAGAGATTACCATATTTTGTTCCAAATCTATCTCCGACATCATAGTCTTGAAAGAATTTTAATATTTATTATATATTTATTAAAGCGTTTTTCATATTATAGGATTTTCCTAATTACTACTCCATGAAAATGAGGGATTTCTTAGTCATGATGAAAAAGTTAGGGTTACTCAATAGTGACTTATCAGCAACCGAAATCGTGAAAATATTAGCATTGGACGATCCCAATGTCACAGATGGTCAATTTGTATGCTTAGAGAACGAAGTATGGTCTCCCATATTAGTGTTTATTTTAACTGATTACTTATGACTTAAGATAACCTTCTATGAATTTTATGAAGCAATAATTGGATGCGCCACAGTTTTTGTTACGAAAGATGTTATTGATTTCCATTTGAGACTTGATGATAAGAAATCATCATCCTTGAATGCAACAGTTCCTTCAGAAAATGTAGAAGATTCTGAAACCGAGCATACTTTGAGTGTTTCACGTCCAATTACAGGAGATTCGTATAAGTTAGAACATCAAGATGACGATAAGATTAATACTCGTAATCAAGGCAAGCCTCAATCAGGTAAAACTAATGGAAATATTTTTTTTTTGTTTGCAATTTATTCATATTTTTTTATTAAAATTAAAATCTTTTTTATTACTGGCTCGTACACACAAATTCCGTTACTGTACAATACTATTATTTTTCCGGTAATCAAAGTGCAGGAAACAGAATTTATTTGAGAATTATCATTTTTACATCCAGGAATAATATGTTGTCTAATAAAATCATGATTTAGAATCACTCAATCACTGCCACTTCCATAAGTTATAAATGTGTAAGAACAGATCGATCCAATCGCTAAGCATTCATCATTGGCATTACATGATCTGGTCAAAATTTGACTAATTAGCATTTTTCCAAAACTTCTATTTAAAAACTATTGTTTATGTTTATATTTTTTTAACAGTTCTGATAATTTCAGATTTTTCATGTTGTATTTGTCATCGATCACGTCTCAAAATCACAGTTTCTTCCTTGAGAGATAGAGAGTTCGAAAACAAAAAAAACACAACGACAAGAAAATCACACACCATGAATCAGAACAATTATATACACGCAAAATCCCATCGACTCAGGCTCTGTACATAAACCAAGCGAAAGATAAAATAAAACGCATTCCTATCACCCGGAATTGAGATATCACAACAGTCCCCAACTGATACACAAAAAAACAAAATCCCGTACTCATATACACAAACAAAAATGTACATTAAGTAGTTGGTGCACTACAGAAACTAATCAAATCACTGACAGTTATCGGATGCGGCAAAATTACTTTTCCAATCAACCATTGTTGGGGAAGCGAGTTTGGGAAAAGACAACCGCTGCCTCTCGAAATATTAGATAGGAATTATATTTGAAATTTTTATTGAATTTGTGATCAATATTATTGATCACTTTTGAATTATTTTATATTGCCATAGGCAATATTATTTCTTGATATATATTAATATTTTGAAAGCGGGACTGCAATTGTAAAAAAAAAGAATAAGAAAAAATCACACAATAAAAAAAAATAATAAATACACACGAAAATAAAAAATCATAAAAAACGCTACATACCAAAAAAACAAACGGTGCACACACGCAAACATACAGACGGGAATAGCACGTCGGTTAAAAAAACAAAATCCGCAACATATTGTATACTCCATTAAGCATTTAATTTACTCACTTAATCATATAACAAATAGTAAATTATGATTTATAAGATTAAAAGGGAATAATTTACACATTATCAAATTTATTAAGGTTTCGTCTTTGAAGTATATAGAAAAGATAAATAGTATTTTAAGATGTTTGTAGTTTTACGCTGAACTGTCAAATGCTGTATAATAGTAGTTCTGTTAATTTAAAAGTATTTCTAAAGTATGAGCTATTTTATCTTAGGAATGGTTAAAAGATCTTAAGTTATTCTATTAATTCATTTTAATCAATTAAGAATAACTTAACTGAATTAAGAATATGTATTGTTTCTTGTTTTAAATATTTGCTCATCAAACGATCTCAGTCTGTCTAGTACAATGAAAGAAGTCTTTACACTAATAACAAAATTTGTTTTCATATATTATTTAAGGTAAAAACAAATCATCATCTGCTGAGAGTAACAACTACAAAAATCGAAAGGCAGATATTGATAAAAATCCAACACCAAAAAAACCAAATAAATCATCAAAAAGTCCGAAAAATACAAATACTCGAAGCAGAAAAATGTCGGTAGATAAAGAATCTCAACATTTAACAAAATCGCCTGCCATTACCAGTGATGCTGAAAAGGTTGAGCATATAATCACTTTAATTATATTTCAATAATAAAATTATTTAGTCGATAAATATTGCTGAAGTAATTACTAAAGAGGATGATTATGGGGCTGAAGATTCGTCAAGTCCCGTGAAAACTCCTGGACAAGAAACAGAAAGTCAAGAACTAAACGAAGAGAGATCATTTAATTTCTGGACACATCAATTACATATATTTTTCTATAGTTATTTATTTCCTGCTGTCACTAAATATTCTTTGATTACAAAAAGAATTGAAGATGAAATATTGAAAGACAAATTCAACACTTGTGAGATTTCAAATAATCAACGTGATACAAATATAAATGTTGAACAAATATAAATGTTGAAAAATGGGAAGTTGAACTTAACGAAAATAAATCTTTTTTATGTTTTGGTTGTTATATTGTATATAAATTGATCTTTAATGCAGTATCAGTTACATAGGTGTTACATAATGATGAAACAATGGTTTTCAAGAATAAAATCAAGGTTAAGATCACATTGGAACCGACTTGCCGAATTCGTGAAATCGGCAGCAGTTTGCTGAAATAATGTAGTTGCCGAATTTATGAACTAGTCAAGTTTTGCCGAATTCAGTAACTATATGAAAAGTTTTCATTTTAAAATGAAAGATTATGTATTTAATATGAAAAAATATTAATTTATTATGAAAAATATCAATTTAGTATGAAAAATATGTATTTAATACGACAAAATTATCAATTTAATATGATAAAATAAATTAAATATGAAAAAAATCTTAATTTATGTAAAATAGACTTCAAATGTAAAATTTTTATTCGTAGTTATTTAAACTTCTTCCTTGGTGGAAAGCTGAATTGCAAACGTTTGTATTTTGAAAGCATTTTTTCATATTGAATTGATATTTTTCATATTAAATTGATTGTTTTTATATTTAAATATCATTTTAATATGAAAAATATCAATTTAATCTGAAAATATAAATTTATATATTTTAAATCCGCTCAGTAGACGTGACCCGACGTAATGTTGGAAAATGATAAAGTTGTCCATTATTTTTCGCTTTTCGAAATATTAAAGTTCTTCTATCCGAAAAAAATTACTTCGAACGAAAAGTATGTAAATTTTAAGTTATTTTTAAGATATACACAAGCTAGTCTAAGATAATCGTATCCCCATATGGCCTAGATAGAATGCTGAATCACTCAAAGAGACTTTTACTGTTATAACATGCATTGAGCACTATCAACTGACTGGACTTTGCGATAATCCATGCACAATCGTTCCTTTATAAGCGTCGGGATACATTTTTCGATGCTCTGTATTGACTTGAAGAACAAAATGGGTTTGCCCTTTGTCTATGGAAAGGATTCCACTACATTCTTGTATGAGGACGATACCTCTTTCAACTGCTTCATTCGTCACTCGAAGCCCACAAACAATTTCTTCGCCTTTCAAGATATTCAGGATTGTTAATCCAGTTCACCGGCGATACGCGTCTTTTCTGCGACTCTTTTTCGGTGCTTTGCATTCACAAACTCTCTTATTAAAAGATTTTCCAATAATTTTATATTTATTAAGAACAAGAATTGGATTTTTAATACATTTATTTGTATCACAACTTGAATTGTCACTAGGACTATTCTCCATAAAACTTTCGTAGTTCGTCATCGTTCTTGATTAATAAATTGAATTATATTTCTAAATGTATTATTATTTAAACAAATTTAAATTACAACTTATTTAAAATTCGTTTCCAAAATAATTTATAATATAAATTACAAAAATAATTTTAATTATTTTAAAAAATATTTTAAATATATTATTTATGATTTATTAATTTTAATTTTAAAGTAAGTTATTTAAATTTTAAAATAGAATAAACAATTCAACGTTTTAAAATATTTAAAATATTAATCTTCCATCTTTGTGGGAGAAACACAATCATAAAACAACATACCAAACAATATACAATTAGCACCATTCAAAATATTTCTCACAATATTAACTTAAAAATTATGTGTACGCATTATTTTTTGTTTGTTTAGTGTTAATTAAACAAATTTATTTGAAAAATTCTTTTATTATTGTCCATATGAGCGATATTATATTATAAAAAAGAAAAAAATGAAATTTTCTCATGAAGGCTTTTTCTGTGTTCGGCAAATTCAGTAAAGACGGCCTTTTGAAATTTTGGAGGTGTGAAAAAAAATGATACATGTAAGCCACACTAACTTGGGCAATAATCCAATCAAATTCACAAACGTGCACTCACATGATTCAAATCAGTCACAAATAGAAGTGCAACAAAAAATATCTTTTATGTTATCCGATTTACCAATTACAGTAGAAGTCGGATAAATTTTTGAAGTCCCGTTAAAAGCCTCATAGGATACGTGTTAAATATTTCAGCCTAACTCGGATTCATTTAAATCGATAATCTGCTGAGTCGTAGAAGAATTTCAGTAGGGATTACGTAAAATATGGTTTAAGTCGGATTTATTTTGTTTTAATATTTAAATAAAACACGTTAATTCAATTAAAAAAAATTAAGTTTAAAATAAAATTTAGTTTCATCAAAATGTAAAACCATTTGGTGTTTTATTTCTTTTATGTATTGATAAATCTTTTATATATCTTTGAATATATTGTTATGAAGTTTGAATATATTTTTTAATCATTTCATTGAATATGTTATTAAATTGAAATAAATAGATGACTAAATCTGTGTCTAAAGAACAGATGACCAAAACAGATGTGTTGTAATTTACAGACATCCATAGAATTATAGAAACTGTTCTTAATCGTGATTTTCAAATTATTACTTAGATCAAATTTTGTGGTTATTATTCAAAAAAGTTTATTTATAAGAACAGTAAAGAAGTTTATTGTAATTTGTTTTCTACTTTATTTTATCATATTTGCCTTTTTGAATTTTGTTTTATATATTTTATTAGTTTATTTTCTTTATCTTTTTGTTGGGTCACCGAGCAAAACAACAATATAAATAAATATAATTTAAAAATTCTTTGTACTCAAATTAAGAAGTTTTGACTGGGAATGTTATTTGTACCTGAACAGATTTGCATAAATGTTTTTTTTATTTAAACTTCATTTCATTTGTAATTTTATTCACTGCCAATTTCTTGATTGTTAAAATTGTTAGGGTTCCAAATGTTATATATATATAAATTATTATACTATTATTATAATCATTATTATTATTATTATTGAGAGTATTATAAAAAACTTACATTTTTCGGTGAAAATTAAAAATGATTATGGGGGAAAACCTACCTGAAAGTGCGTGAACCTGATTGCACAATCTCGGATGCAATCAGATAGCGCGCACCGACTTAGAATTTTAAAAAAATAACATAAAAAAAACAACAAAATTCCAAATTGTAGATGTAATCTCCATATTAAAATAATAATTTAAAATATTTTATTAATTAAATTTTTTAATATTTTAATAATTAAATAATATAATTTTTATATTTTTATATTTTATATCATTTATATTTTGGTTTTAAAATCCCAAAATATATTATTGATGAGCCCTCCGCTCGAATTTATTTTGTAAATTTGAATTGATTATTGGTATTAGTCGAAAAAGGATCATTATAAATTATTTATTGGAAATTTCAAAAGGAAAATTATTGAGATTTATTTGAAAAATTGAAAATTTGTTTGTCGAAAATTATTTATTGGAATCATTGATTGGAAATTATTTATTGGAAAATATTATTGAAAGTGAAAATTATTATTGAATATTATTTGAAAATAATTGATATTGAAATACCGAATTAAGAAATTAATCTATTTAAATTATTTTATCAAATTGTTAAAAGAGGTATTTATTTTAAATTATTAAAGTGTCGAGGTATTATTTACGAAATAAAAAATTGGAGAAACCAAAAATGGCTGATGAAAATAGAAGCGAACAATGATTTTGGAAGTTTTCAAAAACTACCTGTTTCTCAATATGAAGGAGATCCTGTGGAATTCGTTGATTTAATGACCGAATACTATATGTATGCCTATGGATGGTCAGATAAAATTATGATACAAAGACTACCACTATATTTGAAAGGTGCCAGAGAAGTGTACAATCAATTATTGGGTTGTTCGGAAAGTCATTTCGTTTTTTTAATACTTGTTTTAAATGTATTTTTTTATATTAATAATCATTAATAATCATTGACTATATTATTTATTTTAGCAGTTGGTAATCAAGGTTAGATTTGGAAAATTTTGGAATAATTAAAAACATTTATATTTGATTTTGACCTATCAAAGATGGAAAGCAAGAATCAGCATTTACAGAATGTATTACTTTTTTACTTCCGAAAAAGTAAAAATGCTGTACAAGCAAGAAGAAAATTATGCGAATTGCATGGAGAAGATGTGTTGACAGAACGCCAATGTCAAAACTGGTATAAAACATTTAGATCCGGAAATTTTGATGTTGAAGATTCTTCACGTTCCGGAAGGCCCATTGAGGCCGACGAAGATATAATAAAGGCATTAATTGATTCAAACCGGAGAATTACAACTCGCGAAATTACCCAGACATTACATTTATCTAATTCGGCCGTCCATGATCATTTGAAGCGCCTAGGTTTTACATCAAAACTCGACACATGGATTCCTCATAATCTTACCGAACGAAATTTATGCTGTCGTTTAGACATCTGCGATATGCTTCTCAAACGTCAAGAAAATGATCCATTTTTTGAAGCGCATCGTCACTGGAGATGAGAAATGGATAGTCTACAATAATGTAAAACGCAAGAGATCTTGGAGTAAAAAAAAGTATACCGATACCAAGAACCCTGTAATTTCAAAAAATTTAAACCACAAAAGTTACCTAACCAAGCACCAAGATTAGGTAACGTACAATCCACTTTCATGGTGCAACTTAATAATTTTAAATATGATTTTCTCGTTGACACACGTTCAATCGTTTCCATTTTACCAGTTAAATCCTTCATACCCAGTCTTACAAAACAAACAAACAAATTCTTATACGTAGCCAATGGTAATACAATCAAAACATTAGGTGAACACAAACTGATTATCGATATTGAAAAAAAACATACAACTGGTCATTTATCATCGCCGATGTAACAAACCCCATACTAGGTGCAGATTTTTTAGCCCATTACAATTTCTTAGTGGATTGCAAGAACAAAAAATAATCAACAATAAGGATAATACTACAATAAACCTAATAACCAACAAACTAGACGGATAGGAACTATAAAGCAAAAAAACACACAAAATAACAACATTCTACAAACATCAAAACAAAATTAAAAAAACAATACATACACTAGAAACATTTAAAAACAGAGAAACAGCATGCTCAGAAATCAATATTAACAATCACAAAACGAATAAAAATAAATTCGTACACTTAGAAAATACAGTAAACAAAAATAATTCAAAAATTGAAACAAAAAAAAGACAGTAACAAAAATAATATTAAAACAAACGATAAGAACGACAACATAATTACATTAAATAACAAAATAATCGAGGAAATATTAAAAATAACAAATTTGGAAACTCAGACTATAACTAAAAACAAAACCACTCATCAAATAATCACAAAAGGCACCCTAGTACACACGAAAGTTAGACTTTTAACCGAAGATAAATTAAAAGAAGCAAAAATTATATTTCAAGAACTAACTAATAACGGAGTGATTAGACAATCATCATCAAATTGGTCATCACCATTATTAATGAAAAAAAGAAAGACGACACATGGAGATGTTGTGGTGACTACCGACGTTTGAACTCGATAACCATCAAAAACGAATACCATGTGCCGTTAATTAAAGACATCACAACGAGGTCGAAGAACGCCGCATACTTTACGAAATTAGACCTTGAGAAAGCTTACCATCAAATCCCAATGGCCGATGAGGACATACCAAAAAGAGAAATAATTTACTCCATTCGGGTTATTCGAATTTTTAAAAATGACATTTTGGCTTAAAAACGCCGCTTCCACATTTCAACGTTACATGGATAATTTATTTCATAAATTGGACTACATCTTAGTATACTTAGATGACATAATTATTGGCAGTAATAATATTAATGAGCATAAAATACACATAGCGACCGTATTACAAATACTTATGGCAAACGGTTTATCAATCAATTTAAAAAAATGCGAATTTATTAAAACAAAAATCTTATTCCTAGGTCACACTATAGAGAAGGGCATCATATGAAAGAGAAAATGGATTTCATTAAAAAAATTCAACCACCTAAAAACGTGCAATAAATAAGGAGATTTTGTGGAATGGTAAACTTTTACCATAAATTTATACCACATTGCTCAAGTATTTTAGCTCCACTTACAGATATGATAAAAAACAGAACTAAATTACAAAAAATCGAGTGGAATGAAGAAAAACTAAAACAGTCAACATAATTAAACAAAAATTAGAGTCAATCACAAAATTATACATGATACAACAAGATAGCGAACTAACCTTAACTACAGATGCTTCAAATTACGGTATAGGAGCGGTTTCATCACAAACACATAACAACGGTGAAGTTCCAATAGCTTTCTTCTCACAAAAACTAAATGAAACAGAAAAACGCTACTCAACTTTCGACCGGGAACTCCTAGTAATATACAGGTCTATCAAACACTTTCAAGACTATCTCGAACATAGAACCTTCACAATCAACACAGATCACAAACCTTTAGTACAAGTATTAAATTTAATAATAATAATTTTTAAACTTATTATTTTTTTAAAACATTATTTTTTATTATTTTTTAAATTTATTATTTAAAATTATTTGTGATCAATATATTGATCATTTTATAAATTTAAAATTTTGTATTAATTTCATATGACGACTTAATGTCGTTAAGTATATAATATAAATAATAATTTACTAATAAAATAATCAATAAATAAACATATTATATAAATAATAATTTACAAATAAAATAGTACAAAAATAATACGTAGATAATAAATAATTTAATATAAATTTATACAATAGCCCCCCCCCTTCATAAGTGGAACGTACACCGACGGGAGTTAATATCAGATTTTTTTGATTTTAAGGCTATAATTAACATTAGAAAAAAAATCGGCAGTATTGTTATCGAAAACGTTTACTTTATAAGGACCAATAAAACGGGTTCCGAAAATTATTAGATTAATGACTTTGACGTAAGCAATAGCCTCTTTAACTTGTAATTTTTGTTTGGGTTGTTGATCAAAATTGAACAATTTAACGAATGATTTCTTCCCGCACAGCTTTTCTAATGGAGAAATCCCCAAAGTGGAATTAGGTTTAAGTTTTAAAGATAAAAGACCTTCTGAAAGAATGTCTAGCCAGTTCGAATCATTTCCTTTGAGCTATATTGATTGTTTGAGATATCGATTGAAAGTCTCGACTTTACCATTGGAGTTTACTGAACATTTTTGCGTCCGCCAATCTAATAGTGACATCTTTTATTAAAGGAAGTGGATATTCATCTTTCAAAGTTATTGCGTTAAGGTTACGATAGTCCCCACAAAAACGCCAATCACCATTCGGTTTTTTTCATAAGCAACGCGGAAGACCAATCGTAAAATGATCTTCTTATGATTTTGCGAGCTTCTAAGTCTCGAAAGATTTCTTTTTCGGCTTCGAGTTTACCTGGCGGTAGACAACAAACACGAGAATGTAATCGCAAACCATTCGTAATAATTGTTAGGATAATTAAATTAATATCAATACATATTTATATTTAAATTCATATCTCTATTTATAAATATATAAAGGATCCATTATATGATTATATAGACTCCTGAAATTGTTTGAATCAATCAACGTAATTATAAATTACGGACATAATTTAATTTTGATTAGAAATAAATATTTCTTCTAGTTTCGATTTTTTAATGAATAATTCTTACATGGCGACCACGCCTAGCATCGTTAATAATTTAGCACCGAAGATATTCGATGG
>MQRK01234570.1:41599-52287 GCA_001938485.1 Girardia tigrina
TCTTCGAGTCAAAAAGTTTTAAAGAATATGCTAAATCTATGTTAATTACAATTCACTTTTCCAGTCCATATCATCACAGTTCAAACGGCATAATAGAACGTCAATTTCGAACTATTCGAAATGCACTGAATGCAACACTGAAAGATAGAGGAGGTTCAAACTGGGTTGATATTCTCCCAGAAATTGAATTTAGCATTAATGTGTCCAGACAAAGCACCACTGGGGTAAGTCCGGCGGAAGTTATACTGGGAAAACGTTTAACTTTAGATGGCTCTCGTCACTATGAATTAGACAATAAAAAGATTATTGAAAAAATTAAACAAAGTGAGGCAAGTAAATCAGACAAATCAAATACACCAAGACGAGAATATAAGGAAGGTGATTTAGTTCTAGTAAAGATAGAGAATAGACAGAAAGGAACAGACCATTATGAAAGCCCTTATGAAATAATACGGAAACTCCATGATCGATCTTTTGAAATGAAAAATAAAACCGGAAGAGTTATAGCTAGAAATATAGAATGGCTGAAACCTTTTAAAGAAGGGGGGTGTTAGAATAATTAAATTAATATCAATACATATTTATATTTAAATTCATATCTCTATTTATAAATATATAAAGGATCCATTATATGATTATATAGACTCCTGAAATTGTTTGAATCAATCAACGTAATTATAAATTACGGGCATAATTTAATTTTGATTAGAAATAAATATTTCTTCTAGTTTCGATTTTTTAATGAATAATTCTTACAATAATATTGTGAGGAACACAACTGGAACCTTCAAAATCAGTCAAAAAGTTGAATACTTTAGGGAGGTTGTCGAGAGTCGTTGAACAAAAACTTTGTTAGTGGTTATTCTACCTAAATCAATATTCAATTCGGTTGCATTTTCGATAGAATCCTCAGAAATATTGCTAGTTAGAATGTCATCTGGGGAAACCATGTTGATAGAATGATTTACAGTATCGAAAAGGATTGCAGAAGACGGTAGATCTGCTAGAGTTTTTAGAGTAAAATTCTTTTTTAATTTTCCAGAATTAAAGAAAACATAGCTTTGGGTGGGGTTTTTTTATTTCTAATCTGGAGACAAGGATTAATATTGCCAGTGTTGTGTGGAATAATCAACGGTGAACAATCATGATTACGTCTGATGGATTTGTTTCTACAATCAACTAACAGATTAAAGTGAGCTAAAAAATTATAAAATTATAATAATTTTTAAACTTATAAATTATTTGTGATCAATATATTGATCATTTTATAAATTTAAAATTTTGTATTAATTTCACTTGACGACTTAATTACATCAAGCATATAATATAAATAATAATTTACTAATAAAATAATACATAAATAAGCATATAAAATAAATAATAATTTACAAATAAAATAGTACAAAAATAATACGTAAATAATAAATAATTTATTATAAATAAATAAATAATTTTATACAAAGAGAAATAGGATTAATAAAATTAATTATGAAATATGGTGCATATATTATACTTAATAGAAATTGATAAAAATTTACCAATAATTAATAAGATAAAATAACATAGAAAAATAAAATAACCGTCTACTCATATACGCCAATATGAGAGTTAGACAATATTGAAAAGTTATTAATTATTATTGTAGTGTGAACGCTCTCTACTTGGAGGAATTTCTGTATGTTTGTCTTTCACACTATATGGGTGGTCCTGTTCTCTTCTCGTTTTTTGTTATCACATTTCTCTCATTGTCCGTGTAGCTAATTTTTTTATATATCTTTAGTGTAGGGAATGGGTACGTTTTATGGGTAGATTCATTTTTTGTGGTCATTACCTTTCATAATTTATTTCTTGGTCTGTTGTTTTTTACGATTTACGTGTGTTTATATGTCGTATATATTTTTTGTTGTAGTTTTTTTTATTTTTTTATTTTTCTTTATAATTATGCGTTACAATTAAAAGACAATCGGAAAGAAGAAAGAAGTAGTAAGTCAAGAGATAAAAGACAGTGATTTATATTTCCCCCTCCCCATTATTCTTTTCCCAATGCCAAATAATAATATATCATAATCAAATTGCCATAGGCGATTATAATTATAAATATAAATTTAAATTAAAAAAATCATTATTAATTTATGATTCCTAATTATTTCGCCTACGACGATTCTGACAATTATTTCACCTAAGACAACATTCGACGATTAATTAGCCTACAAGAATCCTCCATTTATTGCATTTATGATTAAATCTGTATCAATATCAAGTATCCGATTGTGAGTATCTGTTATATTAATTACAGAGTTGATTGGTTAAACGAGATTTGAGTTCATCTACTTGAATTAATATTTTTTTTATTCATTCAACCTAAACAGGTTCATCCAACTAATACCGAGTTCGATTAACCTGGTTAGGTTTATTTTTATATACAAAAGAAAAAAAATAAAGTATTCACATCCCGGTACATTGAGGGACGAAGCCTTAATTTTTTTTATAATTATGATTAATAAAATTAAATATATAAATAAATAGACACACTAGTAAATAAATCACAGATGCTAAAATTATAATATAATAACAGTAAAAAGAAGAAACAGCAGTGCCGGATTTAGGCATGGGCTTTATGGGCTACAGCCCAGGGCCCCGCCCATCAAAGAGCCCCCTTTTACTCTGAGATTAGTCACTAAATGGTCCTAAAATGAGTAATATCAAAAAATAATAATATTGTCATATATATTTTGTCATTGTGATACCAATATAACAGGCAACTGATATATACACATTGTGAGGAATGTTATTGTTTTATGTTTGAATGTTGTGTATTTTTGAAAGAATATTTAGGTTCAAATTAGTTCAGATTATGAGATAAAAATATTTAATCTTTTTGAACGATGTCTATATTTGAAAGCTTTTCTACGGATTGTCTCATGGATGATCCGAATTGTGTTTATAACAAAAATTATAAATCATTTTATTTTGCATATGGTAGATATTACTGATAAATAATATAATAGATTTCTGTAAATTGTCCATGAAAAAGATTCATATCATTAATAAAATTTTAAATATTGAAATATATTTAAAATTACGAAGAAATGTTTTTGTTTAAATTATGTTATTTAATGAATTTATTTTGAAATTATCAATATGAATGTAAATCACTATTAGTCCACTTAATATTTTGGTAAATGACAGATAGTACTAAGCGCTTACACATTTGCTTGAGATTTCGATCATTTCATTTTTCATGTGATAAAAATAATATGGTTGTAGGATTTGTGTTTTATCATATTTTTTCATTTTAGATTCAATATCCGCATATTTCTGTATCAAAATTTTTGCTTGAAAATGTCAACTAGAAAATATAATTATATTTATTCTTTTTATAATAAAAAATGCAAAGGCTTTTAGATCGAAAAAGGCGCAAGAAAGTGAGAAACTACAACTAAACTATAATCGCCTTTAAACAATAGAAATTAGGGGGTAAGACCCCATTTGGTGTCATAGCCCAGGGGCCCCAAATTCTATGTTCTGTCCCTGAGAAACAGTAATAATCACAGTAACATGAAATAATGTGTCGGACAAGTTAAACAACTATCAAAATTAATTACTTTAGTATCAGATTATAATCGTCAAATATTGGATCGTGTAGTGTCGGCGGATATTTGTCGATAATATCAAATGATTTAAGAACGTCGATAAAGCTGATATTAGATGCCATTCGTGAAGATTTATTAAGACATTAATTTATGAATTTAAATTTTTCAAAAAAACGCAAAAGTAATTTATTTAGGTAAATATTAAAACAAATTGTCTCCTCCGGAGTTCGTTATTTTTTATCGAATCTCCACCCAAAAAAAATTAATTATAAATAAATATATAAGGTTTTTATTATATACAGAATATTTTGATAAATATTTAGATAAATTGATTTTTGGGGGTCACTACAGCTCGGAAAATTGTTCAAGAGAAAATATGATCGTTTGGTTTTGGTAGTTATTATGGTTGTGAGTTCTCAATAAATTTCGCAGTAGATCTGTTATTTCGAAATAATCGTCGGTATACAAATTGATAATCGTTTTTGAGATCAATTGAATTATTGAATATAATACTTTCAATCGGACAAATGATGGATACTGATAAATGATTCGAAATACAACAATACACAAAAATATAATTAACTACACGGCTCAGCGTATAATATAATTAAATATTTAATTGTATTTTAATTATTCTGGTCGATGAATCGATTCACATTTAATATATGAATTTAAAAATTCATCTCAATCATAACAAGTCGTCAAAATGAATTATAAAATAATATTTGATAATAATATTAAAAATAATAATACAAAAATATAAATAACAATAATATAAATAAACGATTAATTAAATAATATAATAATGAACATTACATAATAATAAATGATAATATTATTAAAATAATAATGATAATTTACTTATGTAGTGCATGTAATTTCAACATTAAATTGTAATTTAATTTAAATTTTAAATTAATTTACTTAATGCCACCCGGCTGAATTTGATATATTATTTTTTCTTTAATATATGTTTTTTTTAAAAAAATCTAATTAGTAGTTTTTTATGTCCCCCATCTTGTTAATCCTCGCAACCGAGGGCCGAAAATAAATTTTAAACAAAAACCCCTATCAGAATTTCAATCAACAATTTTGTTTTAATAAACAAAATTTGGTCAGTTTTTTGAATTCAATAAATTTTTTGTGGAAAAGAATTTTTTTCTTTTTTATTTTTCATACACAAAAAAATGGTGTTAGAAGCGGTCCCATTTGCCGCACTGTGTTCATTCTCGGCTATGGGTTACCCACAACTCCCGGACACAATGAAATTTTCCACAGTTTCAATCACCACCCGCCGATCAACCTCTAATGCGTACACTCGGATCCACCAAATTCAGATACGCCACTCACGGACCGGTTTACAAACACCGATTTATCATCGCAGTATCGAGCAACTCTCGCTTCATCGCTCACGGACCAGTTTTCAATCACCGGTCCATTATAGTGGAATGGATCAGTTCACGATTCGCCGTTCACGGACCGGTTTAAAAACACCGATCCATCATCGCGGAACCGAGCAAATATCGATTCGTCGCTCACTTACCGGCCTTCAAACAGCGATCCAGCATATCTTCTCTGTGCTCAGTACGTTACTCTCCTCCCGACGCAGATCAAATTTAAATGAGATTAACCCCGGTTTAACATTCCCGAGGTCAACGAATGCGAAATACAGGACGAATCATCGATCGGTGACACCCATGTCAGTTGTCATGGTGAGTTTAATTAATTTTGACCTTCTATATGCGGGGAGCGACATTTTTGGGGTACATTTCATTATATTGTTTATTTAATTATTTAATGAATTTAAATAAGGAAAATTTTATTGAATTTTTTATATTTTTTTCGCATAAAATGTGGGTCGGTGGACTTAATTTTGGGGTGATTCGAAGGGAAAATTCAGTTCCTTTCAATATTATTTGTTTTTATTATTTCACAAACATCCCATCATTATCCCAACGCAATGATATATCCATAAAGCTCCAGGGAGATATCGGTGACTCCACGCTTAGGGTTGCTCTCGATGCGCGCATTTGTGACACTTTATCGTTACTGAAGGACGATGATAAATCTCGTGTTTGGTTAGTATGGGGCACCAAGCCGCTTCGCCCACATCTAACTTGGTCCGCATATAATATAACGAATGAAGCGAAAATCACCGTGCACCGCGCCCTACCGGGTGGTATGATAAATACACCCGAGGAAGGTGAAAATATTAATGCGATATCCCTGCCCACTGCACCACCGCCGTATTTTCTGGACACGAAGGGATCACCCCAGGGTTGGTTAGACATCATTGAGATGCGATTTAGGATCCAAAAGTTGACCAACCAAGTTGCAATGTTCCACCACGCATTGTGCGTACTCCCACCCGAGCTTATGCAGTCCGTTACGGCACACCTGGCAACTATAGGATCTCACGAGAATCCATTTGATGAGTTGAAGAGACGGATTCTCCAATCCTTTAAACCATCACTTGATGAAATCTTTGCAAATTACTTTCAGTTGCAATCCCTGGGAAGCCAGAAACCGGCAGTCTTTCTAGCTAAGGTCGTCACGAATTTAGAAGCAATCCATCCAGAAATTACAAACGGCCCAGAAAACGAAGTACTCAAGCGATTTTTTACGACCACAATTTGGTACCACAATTACCAATCTAAACCAGTCGGCGAAGATTGCAGACAACATTAAAGGAACACAAGTTGCGGAATCATCCACCTGCTTTCCTGTTTCTACACCGTCAACTCAGTCGTCTCCTCCTGCAGCACCAACCGATCTCTCCAGTCAAATTACAGCGTTACAACTACAAATGCAGGAAATTAAGATGCAGATAACGGCACTCAATCATGGGAAACAAAGGGATTTTCGAAAACGACAATCGTCAGTTGACTGTAATCGTTCGCCAAGCACCAACTTGTTCTGGTATCACAGCAAATTCGGAAAAGGAGCAAAAAAATGCATTCCCGGTTGCACATGGATGGATCACACACGAAAGTTGGACATAAATAACATATGTATCTATCACTCTCGTTATGGTGACCAGGCAAAGCGTTGTGCACCTGGTTGTTCTTTCTAAACTCCAAAAAACTGAGTTCCATCTTCGGTCTTCGCAGCCGACTCAGAAGGCTCCAACAATTACTGCAGCATTTTCGCGTGCAACGCCATAATTAGCGGTCATTCATCCGAAACAATGTCATTCTTGGCTAACACTGGTTCAGCCATATCGGTTCTTCCCAGAATTTTCCAACCGCAAACAATGCGTTCTACCCGCCGACTTTCAGCCGCTAACGGATCAGTCGTCCACACTTATGGAACAATCAATCTCTCGTTCAAGCTTGCCTCTTTGGACCCATCTTTCCAGTGGAACTTCACTGTTGCATATGTAACGCAACCTATACTTGGCGCTGATTTATTTGACCATTTTGGATTATTGGTGGATTGCAGAAACAAAAAACTAATCTTGCACCACACATTGGAACCTGTGTCCACCACACCGACTGAATCGAAAATCTGCTCACTCGTTTCTGATCCTGCACAATATATTAAACAGAACTTTCCGAATACAATAAATGCAACTGATCACTTTAACGAAACTGGCAACTGCATTTCAAATCATGTCATCGTCACAATGCCGTGTGCACCAGTCCGGCAACGCCGCCGCGAATTGTCCCAAGAAAGACTCCTGGCCGAAAAGGAATTCAAGGAACTTGAGCAGTGCGGCATTATACGCCGATCCAGTTCTCTGTGGGCCGCTCCTCTGCAGATAGTCACCAAGAAGGATGGATCGTTACGCATCTGTGGCGATTATAGAGGTTTGATTACCGATATATTACAACGTTTCTCTGGCTGCAAAGTTTTTTCATCACTGGATTTGGCTAAAGCGTATCACCAAATCCCAGTTGCTGAAGACTCAATACCGAAAACCGCCATCATAACGCCATTTGACCTCTTCGAATATCTTCGAATGCCGTTTGGTCTCCGTAACGCTTCACAGACTTTCCAGAGACATATCGACATCATCCTCTCTGGCTTATCGAACACGGCAGCGTATATGGACGACATAGTTATTGCGTCCCCGGATGAAACTTCTCACCAACAACATCTTTCAGA
This sequence comes from Girardia tigrina, assembly GCA_001938485.1. Taxonomy (NCBI): domain Eukaryota; kingdom Metazoa; phylum Platyhelminthes; order Tricladida; family Dugesiidae; genus Girardia; species Girardia tigrina. Next base: position 49,300 of record MQRK01234570.1, read on the forward strand.
TACTCTGTCGAGACTCAATGCCAACCATCTCAAATTGAAGCTCACCAAAATTCGTCCACTACCAGAACGAATCAAGGCCATCACAAATTTTCCCCAACCAGAAACGGTCACAACCCTGCACAGCTTTCTGGGGATGGTCAATTACTGTCGCTTATTTATTCCAAACATTTCAGCGACTCTGACTCCACTTACAGATATGTCATCTGGACCCAAAAAGCAACAATTATCCTGGTCCGAAGAAGCAGTGAGAGCTTTTCAGCAGATAAAACTGGACATTACACAGACCACATCGCTCCGATTTCCAGACAGCTCTCTACCAATAACGCTTACGACAGATGCATCTAATATCGCAATTGGTGCAGTCCTGATGCAGGTGCGTGACAAAATTCCTGAACCACTGGAATTTTATTCACACAAGCTCTCGCCAACCCAAACTAGGTACTCTACCTTCGATAGAGAACTCCTTGGTTTGTTCATGTCGGTAAAACATTTCGAACACTTGTTGATTGGCCGATCGACAACAATGTATACAGACCATAAACCACTTCTCCACATCTTTCAAATGAAGAATCCGTCACCACGTCAACAAAGACAGATCAGCTATTTATCCCAATTTGACATCGAGATCAAATTTATCTCCGGAGCTGACAACGTCATTGCTGATTGTTTTTCATGAATCGAATTGGCTTCATTAGACTTTGAACCATTATTCACCCAAGACATCCTGGAGCAGAATCCACCATCGGATAAGGACCTAGCTACTTTCAAGGAACAACCAACCACACGTGGCCGCATTTATTTCGACAGCTCCATCGCAGGTTGTCCACGCCCCGTTCTCGGATCAGCCCTCCGTGCAGATGCGTTCAAGGCCGTCCATTCCAGCGCTCATCTCGGATCGAAGGCAACATATGAACTATTGCGCACAAAAGTCATTTGGCCTTACATGCGCCGCGATATTAAGCTATGTTGCAAAGCTTGCCTACAATACCAAGCCAACAAAGTATCTAGACAACCAAGTCTCTAGTTCTCAGCTTTCCGACAGGCAGCCGTTTTGATACAATACATATGGACATCGTCGGTCCACTTCCACCCTGCAATGGCTACTCATGTCTCCTCACCATCATCAATCGGAACACGAGTTGGCCAGAAGCATTTCCAATGAGGAACATTGCAACCGAGACAATTGTTGAAATTTTTGTCAACAATTGGATCACCAGATTTGGCGTTCCCAAGCGCATAATCACAGACCAAGGCCGCCAATTTGAGTCCCACATCTTCACCAACCTACTCCAAAGGCTGGGAACTCAACTTAAAACCACGGCATTTCAACCACAGTCAAATGGTCTTGTCGAAAGATTTCATAGGACATTAAAGAACTCCCTTAGGACAATGTCCGTTAACAGAAACTGGACCAAACAGTTGCCAATGCTCCTCCTTGGATGGAGAAATATTCCCAGTAGCCGTCACGGATCTTCACCAGCTCAGATGCTGTTTGATTCCAATACGTCACTCGTCAATGAGATTTTTTTAGCGACTGTCCCAGCAATGACGAACAACTTGAACTGGCCCGGCAACACTTCATCAACCAAGACACTTCTCCACCAAAACATACTGCATTCAAGGTACATATGCCGAAAGACTTGTGCAACGAAAATTCATATGGTTGGTTCGAGAACACCCAACCTCTCTACAAACCAGATACACTGGCCCACATCTAGTAGTACAGCTCAACATGGAGAACAATACAGCCACAATTAATTTTAAAGGCACGCACCGCACCGTCAACTTATGCAAGTTGAAACCTTATATTCACATCTACGACGACCCAGGCAATTTCACGACAATTTATTCCATCAAAAAGTCAGTCTCATTCTCCCCATGGGTTCAATTATCGAATGCATCGTACTCGATTCCATTATGAACAGCTTAACATTCCTGCGATGTCTCCGCATCTCAAAGAGGGAGCTGATTTTCTTTAATATGTTTTTTTTAAATCTAATTAGTATTTTTTATGTCCCCAATCTTGTTAATCCTCACAACCAGGGGCCGAAAATAAATTTTAAACAAAAACTGCAATCAAAAATTTTGTTTTAATAAACAAAATTTTGTCAGTTTTTTGAATTCAATAAATTTTTTGTGGAAAAGATTTTTATTCTTTTTTGCTAAATTCTTTTTTTAAGGATATAAATGGTCTATCCTTGGTGACACCATATTTCTGGAATACTTTACCGGCTGACGTATCACGGATATCAAGTATAGATTGGAGCGGAATTGCGCACGCTTTGAGTTCTAGTTGGACATCGTGCAATTGTCGATGGATTTCGGCAATTGCGTGATATTCGTCCATTGTGTCACATACATCGGAATCTTTTATTCCATGACAAAAGGAGACAAAGTAATGGATACGTGATCTTTGGTGTACCACGGTGTGCATAAAGACTGCGCCGTGATAATATAGGATCGTGACTGATACTAAATGGTGTTTCTTGTCGGTACCTACGGCAAATTCTCCATCCATGACGCGGATTCGGATTTGTATCTCTTTTTCAGATAAGGGTTTTCTGAGGAATGAACCTCTGTTTAATAATGGTGTCCGATATATTTACATCTGATTCAATGATCAGATAGGAGTTTTCGAGGAACGGATTCTGGAGATCGTCCTGTAGGATGAATATCCCTACATCATCCGATGTTGAGATCCGAATGTCATTCTATTGTTCAATTTCTTCGATGTCCGTCACTCTGAAGACTTGGACCTCGATTGATTTCTTTTCGGGCAAATTAATAGTGGTTGACCCGTCAGTAATATGGAGAAGTGCCAATGCTGCATGTATGTATACAGCTAAGACTCTGTAAAAAGGTCGGTTGAAGATGGTGGGGAATGAGTGTCTATACACTCCCATAATATCTGCTATGGCCATTCGTCCAGGGATACTTCGCTTTACGATGACCATTCTTTTGTTGAAGGTATTATATACCAATTTATTA
>MQRK01234573.1:0-16900 GCA_001938485.1 Girardia tigrina
GGGGGGGGGAGTAGGGGAGAACATACATTTTTCCCCTACTAATTTTATTTCTGCTGAAACATTAAATTTCATTTTTGTTGATTTTAGTAACACAAATTTTTCTTTAATTTCATTTTTTTTAATCAAACATTTATGAAGTCTCCGAAATCCTAACAATAATATTGTGGGATATTTTAAAAAATAACCATAAAATAATAACTTAAATACATATTTTTATTCAATCCATCAAAAATTATGAGACAAACCTATCAAGTATTCTAAGATGGTACGGTTATGATATGACTGAACAATCCTCAAAATTCTTTCGTCGTTCATCTCATATTTTGTTCTTATTAAGAACATTGAGACAAGTCTCATTTGAATTTTTATTACCACAACATTTAGAGTTATTACAACTCTCAGAAGATCTTTCATCGTTTGACATCGCTTTAATTGGTTTCGTTATTTCATGATTATAGAACAATTTTTCTAAATCTTTTTAAATACTTAATTTTTAAAAATATTAAATAAAAATAGTTATTTAAATCATTTCCAAATAAAAACACAAAATTATAAAAATGTCATCAAATTATTAAAATTACTTTAATTTATATCTTATTAAATTTATTTAAATTAAATTAAATACTTTTCTTTTCTTAAAAAATATTAAACTTAATTTAAATTGTTAATTTAAAAATAAAAACTTATTATTTTAATTATTTTCGAATAGTCAATCACTTTAAATATAAAAAATACCAATTTCCATCTGGGTGGGAGAATCAGCATACTCAAATCAACATACCGCATCCATACATTCAAATAATTTAAAATATTCCTTACATTTCTTTTTCGAGATGAAGAATCTCCTCTTATAAATTCCTCATATAATTGATCTGAATTTCTTTGAGATAGGCGCAAACCATCAATAAATTTCCAAATCGATGGATTTGTACAAGCAAATTGATGTTGGAGTCGCCTATGAGAAACTTCAGCGTAATTATTTGTTCGATCTGTTCCTAACAAAGTTCGATTATATATAGAATAATGGCGTCCTTCGTGTTCCACTTACATTTAGTCTACCAAGATAGTTATCTTCAAACCAGTGCAGAACTGGTCGCGAGTCTCCGGTATGTTGCTTACGATGATATCAAACGATAAGTTAAGGTCGGCAATTGGTATAAAAGCAAGGGCAACAATCATCCTTGCAGAAAGTGCGAATTCAGGATCGTCATTATACCTTGTCAATAAATGATGTGTTGCTAGGACTTTCTTAAAATTTTTATTTCAATGAAGAAATCCGTTTCTCAAACAAATTATAATTTTTCTGCAATCTTAAAATAACCTCAAAAAATTTCTTAAAACAAAACATATTTTTCTACTACAATGCTCAAAAACATTTTTAAAAAATTATAAACAAAATCCTGCGGCCAGTTGTCCTGCTCCGACCAATTTCTACTAAAGTGAGCCAATTGGACTCGCACAACAAAATTGAAGCTTCTTTCAAAAAGCAGTTCCAACTGTTTGTAAATAAAAGAGTTCTTATTAAAAACTCCATTGAAAACATCTGTACGTAGAAATTCTGCGTTTGGAATACATTCACCGCAAACAGTTTATTACATTTGCGCAAACGCTCTTACATCCATTTCTTGAACTTGAAGATTCTTCCGTACGTCAACAGCATGACTTTTCGACATGGGAACGGAAATGTTCTCGACATTGTCTCTATAGTTATCTCTCTGAATCATGGCTTGGGTGGTCTTTATGAATCCAAGCATTGATTGCTGCTAAATCTATGATTTTATAGAAAACATTTAGAGGCCACCTGCGAGAGCTTGCTTCAACGCTCTATTTTCTGGCCATCTGATCAAGTATATCTACGCCATAAATGGCGCTATTTTAAAACGCTAATGTATCCTGAATAAGTTTTTTATTTTTTTCATTTATTATATTTTTAGGTTTTCAGCTTAGTAGTAGAACTTTTATTAGGCTTGCTTTTGTAAATGGTTAGAGTACAACGATCGGATTTATAAAGTTTTGATGAACACCTTTTCTTTGAATCTTTCATAGATTTCGCAATTTTACGCAATTCTCTTCGGCTTGGACGTATAATGCGAATCAAAGTAGTTTTCTTTGCAAGTGAAAAGCTTGTAAAAATATTGTCTGTTGTCATATTTCATCCACATACTTAATATGACTATACAGCTTAGTGTTCTATCCGTCGCTCAATGCTCTATTCACCAAATTTTGTGGCACAACCGTCGTGTGACATCCAGACTCCACCAGGCTGTCTAATGGCCCCCATACCGAGGAGCACCTCGATTCTCACACCGACGACATCTGACACTAGAAGAACGCGGTATAATGTCTTCTTCCAACCACACTCGCTGAGCAGTGTTGTCCTAAACTGCACATTTTCGGTCCAGATTTGCCGGCAGAACAACCGCGCTTATGATGACCGTTGTAAAACAAACTGTATAGAATATTGTTCTTACCGTTCTCCCGCACACGGTCACACAGATAATAGCCAGCCCCCACCCGTACAGGTTCCGTTACTCGGTTCCACTCTTTTGGAACCCTTTTGCAGAATAACCCTCCTGGCTGCACCTTAAGCATTCTCGATTCTGCACTAGTTTCAGGAGTGCAGCTTGGTTGGTCGTGTACTATACGCATCATTTCCGTTTGTGCATTTGCACGCATAATTCCCTTTGACGAGTGGTGATGGGTCCATCCTTTGCCAAACTACCGTTGTTGTGACTGCCGCAATCTTTCTAGGGGTCCGCGTACTGTCTGGGCATGTATCTGGGTAAATTGGATTAACCATTCAAATTCCAGCAATTTACCAAGTGTCTTGGACTCTGCATTTCTCATGGCAACCTCAGGCAGCCCGTTGAGAAACGCTTGGGTCACAAAGGCATCCCCGTCACCGTTTTTGCAGATTGATTTAAATAGGCCATAAAAAGTTCCACATTCTTGCCGGACGCCAGTCGTCGGGAGGCTTACGGCAAAAACTTCTGTCAGGGCGGCGGCACCATTCTCGAATTCTGCCCCTTTTACACGTATAAACCCCGAAATACAGTTGACACTTCACTCGACAGGGCTAACTGCAGCCGCAGTCGCTTATCATCATGGAGCGAGTCTGTGCACTCTCGATACTGCTTGAGTCAGTTTCCAAACTTTCAACGCCCTTCGTTCATCGGCACAATCTTCAGCGTCTTCATGATTCCAATTTTTGAATACCTCGATTGTTTGTGGCAAAAGATCAAATAACAATTTGACAACAAATGTTATTTCAGTACCATTTTTCATTCTCCGATTTCACGCTTTTCTTGAAATTGCTATTTCAAGCAGTGCAATGGATGAATCCAAGAAGCTCTTCTTTGAAATGCGGATAAGCATGGAGCGTTGAATTCGCAAGAAGAAAAGAATGGATTGCGAGGGATTGACTGATGATGTAGCGATGACATTTGATGTTTAGTTGAGACGGGAAATTCTATCTGTCGTAGACAGGTTGATTGAGGAAATATATTTAAGATTTCAATAATCCATGATCTTGCAAACTAATATGCTATCATTGCACCATCGAATCTCTTTGATGATAATTACTATTGCCAGCTTGGTGAAATAGAAGACGAGGTGGAGAAAAAATAATTCTAAGCCGAAGGAAGAAGACTTCAGTATTTTGTCCAAAACAGGAAACGACAGAATAAACGAACCTTTAGAACTTTTGAGCTACATAGGTATCATCTTGGGGACTCCGTCCATATTTTTGCGGTCTTGCTGCGCATCGTTCTTACCCGGGCCACTAGCGTTACCAGCCGTGAACGCTCGTTTTCCAAACTAAAGCTCATAAAGAACTATCTCCGATCTACAATGAGTCAATCAAGGCTTACAGACTTGATAGTCATCTGCATTGAGAGAGAGCTTGCTGCTGAAATAAATTTTGTTTCTGTTATCAATAAATTTGCATAAATGAAAGTGCGAAAATTTTGCTTCTAAATTGTGAAATGACTTCGTTACTCGGTAATTTTTAGTATAAGAAAAGTTTTGAGTTTTATCTTCCCATCAAACTCAAAACAATCCGAAATCTCATCAATGCAATTTGACTGAAATGTCTGACCAAATGGAAATCTGAGAGAACGTTGTGTATTGCAAGAAAAATATGAAATTAAAGTAAGGATTTTGAGACCAGCAATAACAGAACTTTATTTAATTTTTATCGAATACACTAATTGAGGGTTCTGAGTTATGGTTAGGGGGCGGCAAATCTTAGGATCGCCCCGGGCGTCAATAACAGTTGCTACGCCACTGAAGCTAATTATGCTCTATTTAAATTTCAAAATATAAACATATATATACATCATTTGTTTTATACACTTTTCTCAAATATCTTTTTCAGTCTTTTTCGGCTCTCGTGACGAGCCTGGCGACTTTTAAACTTCTGAATGAAAACATTGGTCTCAATATATTTCTAGCGACCTTTCTGACTGGGTGTGGCTTGTCAATCCTATGTAATAATTTTTTATGAATGAGCATATTTTACGTAATAATAGCGTGCGTGGTAACGCAGTTTTATACGGGGAGGCTCAACCGAAATTTATCCGTCAGATGAGAGCTGCAATAAGGACGATTCCTGTCGAATTTTATAGAGGAAATTTATACATTGACTGTATTATTTTTAAATAATTTTTGTAATATCTGATTTGAGTCTTTTTTTGTTGCTCTTTTTGTTTAACCGAGGCATCAATTTTATATTTTGCAATAATATTATTATCGTATTATTTATACATGATCGCAAATGATAAGTTGAGTTGAAAATGGCGAATTTTGAGCAAACAATTTTGCCGATTTTAAAAAGAAAAGCATTTATCTTATGAGAGGGAGTTTCCGTTAGAATCACTTGAGCTCCTTAGATGAACTTGACGTAGGTCAACCTTAGGTTGCACAGTAGGTGACGCCAAATCAGTAGCTGATCTTATATATATATATATATACAAGTTTAAAGAATTTCCTTAGTCTCAAAATTCAAGGTGTCTTCTTCCCCTCTTATTTAAAGAAAATAATGTGATCGTAGATATTAGCTATGATTTTCCTCCAAGAGTTTGCTTAAAATAGGGATACATGAGATCTTGCGTTGTCTGGCATAAGTATTCAGAATTCTCTATTCTTGACCAATAGATGTGAAAGCCATGCTTGAATCTTCAAGAAAAGCAACATACCTTTCGGAATCAAGTGTATCTCCAAGGTCTAAAATCTTTAAAATTAATGCACAGTAAAATTGACAACAAGCCTTAAAAGCGTGTCATGTATAGTTATCCCCTTAGGAACTTCTTTTTGGTATTCATCTGTCTTAACTTTTGATCTCATAGTAACGTCGTTCGCGATAGCCGACTCAAAAACCCTCTTAAAATCAGTTGTTACTAAAAGGCGATGAATGTTAATTTTTTAGCGATCACATTCGAAATGTGTACATTCAATGTTTTCTATCTCTATTGCGATCCATAATTTCAAAAAAGTCCTTTACTCATTTCATTTTCCAGATACGTTCAATAATTTAGGCCAACAAATTGCATATTAGACATTGCATGATTTTCGTGTTTAAACTTGGACAAAACGCTGCATAAAAAGGCTTTGATATTTCAAGCGCGCGAAAATGTTGTTATGACTTATTTGACAGTTAAACTTTGATGTCAGAAGTTCAAAAATGGTAAATTTGTGCTCGAGGATAAAGAGACAATTTGCACATTCGAAGAAGATGATGTTGTGCATATTGCGGTATGCAAAAGGAATGCTGTACTATGAATTAATCACAGCCGGTAAAACAGTTACAGCCCTGCGCTACTGCAAACAATTGCTCAAACTAAGCTGTAAAATCAAAGAATTGCGGCCTCAAGTTAGTCATAGAGACATGACAATTTTAGGTATTTGGTGGGAGTTCGCATCAGCCTATTCTCCAGATCTGGCTCTATCAGATAATCATCTTTTCATAACTCTACACCTTGGCTGTACAGCGCTTTAAGAATGAAGATGATGTGAGGAATTGCATCGTTAACTTTATCCCATTTAACCCAGAAAAATTATTTAAGGATGTCATCTAAAAGTTTCCAAGCAACTTGCAAAATGAAATTAATTTTAATAAAGATTACTTTGAGGATTAATCTTTAGTACTTTTTCGAAAGTGGTTCAATAAATTTGCATAAAAAAGGCCATAGAATACCGAATTATTCATTAGACTCAAATTTATTGGTTGTATCGCCGAGGTTCGTCATCGAATTAGTAAAGTTCAGTGTTATGTCAATGTTCCATAAGAAAGAGATCAGGAGCCATGTAGAACCCTTATTGCTTGACTATTTTTGGTTGTACCTGATGCCACATCATTTGTGACTGTCAAACAGATAAAACAACAAAATAAATTCTATTTCGTATTGATCGATCACTTTCACAAAAGAAAGAGTTGTAAAAGAAAGTCCATTCAATTTTATCTTTTTTTACTAATGATGACTCTAAATGTATCCGTACGTCTGTGTCCGCTACGAAAAATAATTAAAGAATTTTACTTCCCAAAGTCTGTACGATTCAATGAATGCAAAATGTATAATGAACAATGGAAAAAGGATTAAAGAAACATGTGACCTAAGAGCACTGCTCTTCTATGACGTATGTAACCGTAGCTTTTTTGATATAGTCTTAAATAAAAGATTAATAAAATGGATTATCAATATTTATTAACAAAAAACAATGTTTAAATAGTAATATTTAAACAACATATAAATTCTTATTTTTTAATAATTTCTATTTTTTAATTCATTTTTTAATAATTATCATAAATGATAATATAACATCCCATTTTTGAAATCAACGATATTTTGGTGCTGGATTCCTGGTGATTCTAATCGGGTATCTCGTCTTTCTGACAATTGATTCTTTCCTTGATATAAATGACATTCTTGATTCATAATCTATTGGTGCGTTTAATTCCCCGTTGTACTTTTTTAACTGAATATAATTTCTTCTCATTACTTTCTGCGATATTTTATCTTGAAGAATACAAGTACACTTATTTAAAATCTTTTGTATTGTGTATTATTTTATCACTGTATATTGGTTTACCCAATCTTCTCTCCCCGTTTTCTTTAACCAGTACTTTGTCTCCGATATTTAATTGCTTATACCATGTTTTTCGATTATATATATATATATATATATATATATATATATATCAGCTGAGTAACCACAACCTGTTTTCATTTTGTCTATTATCAGTTTGTTTAGTTTTTCTTGTTCTCTTTTAAGAGACATCACATAATCACTTATTGATCTTTTTGTACAATCATTGTTGGTTGTGGTTAGGACTATGGGCTTTCTACCAAAAACAATTTCAAAGGACTAAGGCCTGTTGTCTTTTGATTTGAACATCGTAGTCCAAACTCAACCACAGTTAAAATGTCAGACCAGTCGCCTGTCCTGTTCGCCATCATACACGATCCCATTAACTCTTTTGCAGTTCGAAAAAGTCTTTTAACTAAACCATTTGATTGTGGGTAATAAAGTGAAGAGTGTGACTGTGTTATATTCATGTCTGAACAAAATCGTCGAAATTCCGTTGACGTAAAATACGAGGCATTATCTGAATGAATCTTTTCTGGTTTTCCATATTTAGAGATCCATTGATCACATAAGGACTTTATGATTGTACTCGAATCAATTTTCATAATAGGAATTAAAGACAGATATTTTGAAAAGTAGTCAATGATCCTAGTACATAACGATGACCATCTTTGGTACAGCGAAAAGGACCACAAATATCTATTCCAATCATTTGAAATGGTTGGATTACGAAAAAGGTCTGAAGAGGGGCTTTATCACGACCATTTTTTCCCTTCATTCTTGAGCATGCTTCACATTTCGTAACGAAATTCTTTATATCTGTCGTCATATCTGGCCAATAAAATTCAATTATCATTGCATTTAAAGTTCTAAATCCTTTGTTTTCTTGAACATCTTTGTGTAGACTTTTTATATCTATTTCTTTTTCCAATATTTTGAAAATCGATTTAATAATCACGTCTTTAAATTGATTGTCATTACTAATAAAAAGCTGGCATATCGTTTTTTCTATATTTGATTTATTTGAATCCTCATCGTTAAAAACTTTGACATTTCTTTTCTTAAGGGGTTCATTGTGTTTCAGTGTACATTGTTCACAGTAGCCTAACCTGGAAAGAGCATCGGCATTAACAAGATCCTTTCCCTTCCGGTATTCTATAACCATATCGTAAACTTCTAGTTCAGGTTTCCATACACAAAATTGAGAAGTGTTCGGATTATCCCATTTAAGAAACCATTTTAAAGCTTCATGGTCAGTTCGAACTGTAAATTTTTGCCCTAATAAATAATGCTTAAATTTTAATACAAAAGTATAAATTGAAAAAAAGCTCTTTTCTAGTAATGCAATATTTTCTTTGGCTTTTAGTCAATGTTTTTGACGCAAAAGCCACAACTCTTTCTGAACCATTCTGAATTTGTGATAAAACCGCTCCTATAGAATTTTGGGATGCATCTGTATCGAGAACATAGTACCCATCACGTATCGGTAAAGCTAATACTGGCGGAGAGGATGGTGCTTCTTTAAGTCTATTAAAAGCATTAATTTTATCATCATCCCAATCAAATTTAGCATCTTTTTGAATCATTCGTGTTAAAGGCTCCAATAACATAGCATAATTCTTGGTAAATCTCCTATAATAATTGCACAGGCCCAAAAAAGACTGCAACTCTTTAACACACATTGGTATATGCCACTGTTTAATTGCTGTTATTTTATCTGGATCTGTTCTTACTCCATCAGCATCAATAACATGACCTAGATAGTGTACTCTGGTCTTCAAAATGCTACACTTTTCTGGTGACGGTTTCAGGCCAGCTTCTTTAATTCTTTGGAGTACTAAGCTTAATCCTTCATTATGTTCTTTTATGGTTCTTCCGAAAATCAGAACATCGTCTAAATATATTAGACACTTACTCCAATTCTCTCTTTGCAGAATTATATTCTTCATTTTCTGGAAGGTGGCAGGAGCAGAGCATAGACCAAAAGTCATTCTTGTAAATTCGAGCTGTCCATGTTTTGTTGCAAAGGCCGTTTTTTTTCATATCATCAGACTTAATATGGATTTGATAATAACCACTAGACAAATCTAGCGTTGAGAAGTATTTGGCCTCCCCAATTGCATCAAATATTTCTTCACTTGCTGGAATAGGATAAGTTGGGCGATCTGTTTTAGCATTTAAACCTCTATAACCCACACATAATCTTATATCTTCGTTTTTCTTTTTTACAATTACGAGTGGAAAATTCCAAAGAGAATTACTCTGCCTTATTATTCCAGCATATTCTAGCTCTTTTACTTTAGAATTTACCACTTCTTCCAAACCAATTGGTATTCTTCTAGGCTTAAAAGCTATAGGTTTAGCTTCTCCTGTATCAATTGTATTGTAGAAATATCTATATTTTTCTTTATGATATGCATTGTTTCATTTTTTACACTTTCTGCAACGTCATCCATATTTTTCTCAATAATAGAACATAAATCTGATAATCTAGATATTTCTCTATGTTTTGAAATATCGGATAAACTGCATATACTTCTTTTAGTATCTGATAAGCATAAACAGGTTCATAGAAGCACTCAATTAGACATGTGATTTTTGCATCACTATCGACACAAAATAATTACTATATCTGTACTAAAGGTGAGATTTGCTAAATACAAAATTCAAAGAGTGTACAGAAAGAAATAGACAATAAATTTTTAAATAAATAAATGCATATCTAACAGTTCATTAAAACAACTTTAATGTTCCAAAAAATATTAAATAAACATTTCAATTTCTCAGAAATAACATTTTTTTCACATTAATATTTTATTCATTTCACAAAAAAGTAAAAAGTCATGGAACAATAATTAATTGTTTGTGCTAGTTTTAAATAATTTTAAGAAGCAATAATAAATATATATACTCAATTAAGTAACTCTGATATCATAACCAATAAAAATTGAATAAATATTAAGATTAATCAAATGTATGAGTATATTGAATTCTGATCAAGACATTTTTTCTTGCAATAAATATGAAAGAAAAGAAAAGAACTAATATTTAAAAAATTCATTAATTTTCTATAAAGTCAAATTCTAAATGTAAATTATTATATTACTTATTATTAGAAAAAAAATCATAGTAAACCTAATGCTTTGGAGAAATTCTATGAAAGAAAATAGAGTTGTAAATTGACTCAGATAAAGACAATTTTAAATTTTCAGAACTATCCAAAAATAAAGTTAAAGCTGTGTAAAGTCAAATGCGTCTGATACAAGAAACAGTTTGATTTAACAGAGCTAAGCCTAGGTGAATTGTGCAAGTACATCGCACTATTTCCATAATTGGCAATTTTAATCCCACGAAAAAGCTCAATAAATTGGGACAATGTGTTCTTTACAAAGGAATAGGTATCAAGTAGCGTGATAAAAGTTTCAATAAACGTATAGCCCACGTTGTGAATTTTGAAATAGGAACTTAAGAATTGCATGCTCGTTTATAAATCACTAAACTTTTAAAAGTCCTGAAAAACGAAAACGTTTAAACGCAAAACATGCCCCCTCTATAAATGCAGTCCTATGAACCCCAGTGCTATTTAACCCCCTCATGACAAAAAACCGTAACATCTTGTATTGAAATTTCGAATTCAGTATTTCAATAATTGAATTAATCAAATCTCACTTTATCAGCAAAGTGTATATTCATTAACCCTCAAATGAACAAGTGCATCCTCCTTTGTGAGAAGGGTCACCTCTCGTTACTATTGAAAGTAACAGACATTTATCTGATATACAAAGTATATAAAAATGAAGTATAAATGTTAAAATTCTTGTTCGTTTATTTATTTTTAATTTAACTAATATTAATAATTAATTTCGATGGAGAGACGAATAACTTTCAATTATCAGTTTGAGCACGTTTCAAATTTGCGACCATCGACCATCGACCATCGACCTCGCTTGGACCGATGAAACAATGAGAATTCGATTACAGGTGCGTTTTATTTATACATTCCATAAAATATTTCATATTAAAATAATAATAATTATTATTGTATTTATAATTATTATGGTTATTATTATTATTATTATTATTATTATTATTACTACTTTTATTACTATTATTATGGACATTTCAATTTATTATTAATCACGACTTTCGTTTTTGTTTATTTGTTCTAATATAATCGAACATTTTATTAAATTAGTAATTTATTTTGATCCGCGTTCCAATTTTATATTTTCATTTATTCGATTACATTTTTTATTTTTATTAATTCTTTATTTTTACTATTAATATACAGTAAAACGAATTTGATTATCTGATACAATCGTTCACAATGAACGTGTCTGTGACGGACGCGGCCAGGAATGCTATCCGTTTGCTTGTGGAGCGCAGACTTACGATTATCAGTCCCCTGAAGGAGTATTTAAAGTGCGTTCTGTGCAGGAACATCCTCAATGAACCCATTCTCACGAACTGTGGATGCAATTTTTGTAAAAAATGTTTTCTTGAGTACAAAGGAAAGGGGGGCACCAAATGTCCCGGAAACACAGAACTCTGTGAGTTAGGTAATCTATCAAATACGATGGAGGATAACAGAGCAAAGAGAGAAATATTAAATCTCCTTGTCAAATGTAATGAGGAGGGTTGTGAGTTCCAATGCGAACTGTTTCGTATAGAGACTCATTTGGAGCAGTGCCTAAAGAAAAAGATAAGTTGTCCTTTGAGTAATGATGGATGCAGAGAAAAGAAAATAAGTAAAGAAAAGTTAAATGAGCATCTGCAACGGGAGATTTATGGTCACAATCAGTTGTTGGTGGCGATGATAACAAGTTTGAGAACAGAAATAAGCAATTTGAAACAGAAATATGAACTGGAAATCCAGATGCTCAAAGACAACATTAATATCGATAGAAATGAAATAAAAGTCATTAGAATAGAAAATACGAAATTACGGAATGAAATAGAATTGTTAAAGGAATTCCGGGCGAAGACTGAATGGGAAGTCATTGGTTTACAGGAATATAGAGAAGAAAATAAAAGAGAGATAAGTTTGTTGAAGATAAATGAAGTGAGAAATAAAAAGGAGGTGGAAATTTTAAGAGAAGTGAAAGATATGAGCACGAAAATGAATGAATTCGAAAGATATTTCGAAATGAAAGAGGGAACGTTCGTGTGGTATATCGGCACCGTTCGTGACTTGGGGTCAGACAATTTGATTTACAGCGAATACTTTTACTTACTGAATAAGTCATATAAAATGGGACTTCGCTTGATCAATAGGAGCGATCTCATTTATATTCAGTTGTTAGCATATGATAACTTCACTGAAGGGGGTCCTACTCTCGAATGGCCGTTCCGGGAAAACATAACAATTAGAATAGCCGACAAATTGCAACGATTTAAAAGCCAATCCTGTACGCAAATCTGTGTTATAAGTAATCCCAAATACAATCATTTCGAATCGAGTCCTCCATTCGTGTTTAGCAAAGCCTTTTTGAATGATTTCTTTGAAGATGTATCCATAATCAAAGCGGAAACGGTGATCGAATGCTTGCTGGATTCTGGCCAAACAGATTCTTTTGATGAGACTGAAAATTATCTGAACGAAAAGTTACTTTTGTTGTAATTGTTTACTCAAAGGACTTGTATGCTCAATTTTTTTCTTGGGGAACATTCCTATTTATGAAGAGTTATTTTCAGTTGAAAGAAGTATAGTATTATGTTCGTTGCTGCGTATTTGCAGTATATTACTTGGTGATCTCTCTGTCTAATGTATTGCTGCGCAAACCTTCTACGGCCTCCACCCTACCATGAGTCTACCTCCAGAATACTTCTTACTTAAATTGTTCACATATGTATATTAAAATAGATGAATACCTTGAACATTTGGGCGAGGTAAACACTCACATCCTCAAGTCATTCTCTAATTATTTCGGATCGAAAATGAATACTGTATTAAAAAGTAAAAAAAATACACTTAAAAAAAAGAGAGTTTGACATTGAAATATTAGTTGTTTTGTAAATCGAATTGTGTTTATTTGTATTGTAAAAGGATTTGTGGAACTGTTCCGTGCGTGTATGAACCAATTGTTGTTGTTCCGTGCATGTATGAACCAATTGTTGTTGATCCGTGCGTGTATGAACCATTTGTTACTGATCCATACGTGGACATCGTAAATAATCGGTGCAAACATGAATCTTTGGTTTTGTAAAAAAATAATAAAACTGTTGTTTGAGTTTTGTCTTCAAGTATGTTCAGTAAAATTCTTTGAAAAGAGAAATAATACAAATATAGAAATAATATAGAAAATGAAGAGAAATTATTACTAATGATTAGTTGAGTTATGTAAACAATATGTTATTTTATTTATTTTTGTTTATTTTATTGCTTATTTAACAATATTTTTTTGGTTATATTTTGTCTTTTAGTAAAAAATAAGAATTATTATTTACTCCAACAGTGCGATAATTATTAATATTATATTATTATTTATATTAAAAAGGTAAACATAAGAAAAATAAGAATAGCCTATCTTAGAATAAAAGGTTAAAACAGCAATAGAAGAAGAAGCAACGTAGGTACAACCTACGAGAGTTAACAATCTACAGAGTTAAAAAAAAGTATAAAAAGAAGAGCTAATAGAGCACTATTGCAAGAATTTTATTATCATTAAGGTAAGATAATAAAAAGAATAAGGCAAGAATTTTATTATCATTCAGATTACTACTGTCCACGCCAGACAAAACCTTTCACATCGTTCAGTCCAAATTTTAATCAGTTATTCCAGAACGAATAGATTTTAAATATAGCCCAGACGTTTGCCAGATAATTGTCCAGTAGAATAGAACATAAACAATAGAGGAAGTTGCTCCAGCTACATAGAATCTAAGGTGATAAGACGATATTATTTAAAATCTTTAATTTTTATTTAGTTTTAATAAATTAATACTTTTTAAAATCACTTTGATTTTAAATATAGTTTTATTAATTAGGATACCCGTTTTCCTAAATTATTAAAGGATCTGGACGAGAACCAGTCAATTAGCGTAACTTGTTATAAGAAAGGGGACATATTTATTTCTTCTAACCAATTTTTAATTATTGTAAAACGTTGTAAAAATTGTAATTGCTATAAACGATATAAAATATTATCTTATCTAAAAAGAAATTCTTGTCTTTTGATTTGAACTGAGTTAAATTAAGATTTCATTTAAAATCATGTATTAATATAAATAGTCTTTTGTTGGATATCAAAAGATGGTTGTAGACAAAGAATTTATTCAGCCCTAAATACTTCCAACAGATTAATGATAATGAGACTATCGTAAAACCTGTGGTAACGTCAGAGAGATGTCTAAGAAAATTCATCAGTGAGATGTGATCCTCACTTATTAAGGTAACATCGACTACAGTTATTTATGTGGTGATGAATCCCTCACCATATACAGTTCCAGTCTAGGCACTTGCATTAGTGCCGTCATTTTCTGAAGGGATGCAAATATTTTTGAAGACTCTCCAGGGAGAAATGTTTATGCTTTCGGTGGAGTCGAGAAATCCAATTGAGATCGTGGAGGCAAAAATCATAAACAGATAATGGATTCTCTAACCAGCAAATATTAAAACCATGAAAATCAAGATATTTGTAATGACGGATTCATATATTACCAAGTAATAATACGGGCAAATCAATTTCACATGAATAACATTTAGCCTTGGTTAAACAATCCTGAAAATTTTTTGAATTAACCGCAAGATCATGTATCTTGTTATACAATGAACCATTTTTCTTCATTTCAAAATGGTTCTAGTTCTTGCCTGAAGAACTGAAATTGTCGCACTAAAATCCAGTATGAGACCTTTCTTTTCTTGATAGAGTAAAAACCTTAAAGCCAACTTGTCCAAAAAAACAAGTTTCAATTGGAACGATTTACTCTAATCTAGAAAATTCATGTGCTTAATTAAATATCGACTCTATTATTCGATCAGGATTACATGCAGTAAGAACAAGAACGTTTTTATTGTATAATAAAAATTTCGAAGATATCTATCAATTGTTAATCTAGAAACAGGAGCAGCTCCAAATTCATCAAGCACGCTATTAGCAAGTTCGCCGAGGTTCAATAGATAGTTTTCATAAACCCAACAGTAAAGTTTCTCCATGTACTGAGTAGATAAATTTCTAGAATGGTTTCAACCTCTAGCCTTAGCTTTATCTCATCCAGTCGAAGACAACTATAAAATAATACTTGTGAGGAATATTTGAATGTTTGATGTTTGAATGTGTATGTTGATTTGAAATGTGTCTCTCCTACCCAGATGAATGATTAATAATTGAATGCTTATTATCTAAAAATATGTAATGTTTAAATTTATTTTTAAGGGACCATCCATATATTATGTACGCACTGAAGGGGAAAGGGGGTGTGTTTAAATTTAAAAGATTTTGCATATGGGTGCGTAAGATAATGGGGATGGGTAATTATTAAATATGTAAACATGCAATGGTTTCCTTAAAAATATCTTTTTATTTTTCTGCTCTGTGAACACACAATCATTCCATCAACAAAGGTGGAACATAAAATCTAATAAAGAATTAAATATTTGTGTAAAAATATAGAGTTGGAATTGTAAGATTCCCTGACGCAAATTCTTGTTGTTCTGTTCCTTTTCGCTTTACTCTAATAATATAGGGGATCTTGCATATAATGCGCACAGCCAGCATTTGTTATGATATAGTGTTTGTTGGAAGAAATTTAGAACATTGTATAAAAATGGTGGTTCGAGACTCAATTTGTTTGTGCTTATGGTAGTTCAAAATGTACAGGGTGCAATTGGAGGAGGGGTTTAAAATATTAACTTTTTGTGTATGTAATAAATGGATGGCCCCTAATTTAAAAAATTTTAAATAAGTTAATTAATTTTTATAATATTTAATAAATCAAATTAATATTTTTTAAATAATTAATTATCATTTTAATTATTATCCAATAAGTTGTGAGTAAATATTTTGACAAATTAATTATATCACCATTTGTTAAAAATAATGAGAATTAATCAATTTAGTTTAGAATGCAGTCGTACGAAAGCTTTGACAAATCGGTGTTCTTAATGATACTGAAGGCCTAAAAGGTGCTAAAAGGTCATCCATTTTAGTGTTACGCAGGAGCAATTGCACGCTTCCGAATCTCAGAAGTAACGGGTGTCCCCTGAATACTCCCAGGATAACACACTCTACCGCGCCCGCTCGTGCAGAACGACCTCGAAGAACATTTATTGCATTCGACAAAACATATGGCGTGACAAAATGTACAGAGATTGTTGAAATGTGATGCGATTAGCGTTCTTATACTGCTGCCGACGGCGACTGATTGCCCGCGACACTGGCGTGATCAGTCGTTGAAGGGTGTACTGGGAGGCACTCAATGGAAAGAGGGACACTGCAACACAAAGAGATGAAAGAAGCGCACTGCGAGCACAAGTGATCCTGGATATCAACCCGCGACAGAGCTCATTGGGGTCTCATCGCCTTGCCACTGCGATGTGAGCATCGCATTTGAGACCAGTGCTAGAACGAGTGCTGATCGCTTTGTTCCAATTTTGAGACCTCAAATAAATTATTTTATCAAATTTATTTTCAGTGATGAGTGCGTATTTTGTACAGATATTAAATAATAACAGACTTAAATATGGAGTAAAGCAGTGCGTTCAAAAAGTAACTGTGCACCTGCAATTTCAAAACAAGAACGATATCCTGTGTTCTAAAAATCAATAACAAAATATTTTGAATAGTCAATTTTATGTGAAGAACAATGACCGTCTCTT
>MQRK01234575.1:0-19502 GCA_001938485.1 Girardia tigrina
AAAAGATTCACGATAGGAGTTATAGGGTAGAAGACATATACAGGAAACAGATGGTGAGAAACGTAGAGAAGTTCAAAAATTTTAAAGAAAAGGGGGAATGTTAGGGATTAAATTAGAAGGTAAAATTTTTGATAGATAATTAATTTAATTTAAATTAATTTAGTTGATTCCGCGTGGAATTTAAATTAAATTAATTAAATTAATTTTAATGAATAATAATGTAAAATTCTTTAAGAAAATTTCATCATAATAATTAAGTTAAATAATTAAACTATTTTTATTTATATAAATATCNGTACTATATATGGTTGGTAATTTAAATAAATTGGTTCCTCCAAAAATAACTGAATCATATTAAAATAAATTGTTTTAATATTCAGAGTTTGGTGAAAATTCAAAAAGTAGAAAATTGTTGATTTAAATAAATTTTCGAAACCGCTTTATTTATTTTGAAATTTCGGGTTTATTTTCACTGTATTCGGCCGTTCCAAAAGAAGATAACACTATATAAATAAATAAATAAATGTATATATATATATATATCCATGGAATTTAGCAACCTGTTTTTGAAGACCTACTCAATCGATTTTCTTCAAACTTTGCACACTTACTCATTCTCGATGACAATAAATGATTATGTAAAAATTTGATTGAAAGAATCTTTTTAAGATCCCAAAATGAGAAAAACGGAAAATTTGGAGTTCCCGAACAATATTAATTGCAAGATATCTATTTATAAAGTATAAGTACTTGATATTAATTTTTAATGTGCTTTTGTAAGTTAAAATTTTTTAAATCTTAAATTTTTAAATTTTAAAAACTTTGTTGGCAAAGTAGAGTTTTGTCTGCATAAAGAATGGGTATAAAAATTTTAATTTTTTCATTTACTATTTTCATCTAATTATATATTTGAGAATTAATTTTTAAAAAGTTTGAAGTTTTTGAACTGATATTGATTTAAAATATAAAAATATTTTTTGTAATAGTTTTTAAAAAACTTTACATAAATTTTATCATATTAAATAAATGTAAACGAAATAAATTTTGTTTTAATAATATCATTTTTTAATTTGAATTTTTTTAAATGGTGTTCTTGAAAGTACCATAATATCATTTATTGAGAGAGGTGTTGTCCTGATGGTACGATCAGTTGATTCGAAGGGAGTGGAATTTGTAGCTGTCAGCGGAAGAAAATTCCTGGGCCATATACTCCCAAAGGTCACTATCATTGGTAGGGGTATTTGCACCTACGGACAGTGGATATTCAAGTGAGGAGAAAGATGAGTTCTTCGTATCGTTACAAGAACAAGTGGAGAATGCGACTGCTGAAGCTCAGCGCAGAAAATACGAACAGTTAGTTGGAGGTGACTTCAACTGCAGACTTAATCGAACGGAGGAGAACAGAGGAAGTACCGGGTGGTACATTAGTTCAACAGCAACATCGGAGAATGGTAATCATGTCATTGATCCAACAGATGCATGTAATTTGCTTGTAGAGAACACCTTCTACAAGCAAAAACTGGTGCAGAGAACTAATTGGACACACCCAGCAACGAAGCAACGCTTATTACTGGAACAAAGACACAATCAGTAGAGACATTGGACAGGCTTGTCCGAATGTTAAGTGTTGGGACGACATAGAAAGAGTAGCTGTTTCTACAGCTAGCAAATACTGAAAGAAGAAAATCCCGCTCAATCAAAGGGGGCTTCAAAACGACCTAGATGAACTGAAGACGTTGTTACAGGAGAAAGGGAAACGAAGGAAGGAGTTCATCCAGAATAGAAGCAAACAAACATATGCCAAATGGAAAGCTGTGTGACTGAATACATTACGGCAGCTGAGAAGATGGAAGAGAGAAACGATAGAGATCATCAGACAGGAGATTGAAGGCGTGCTGAACAGAGAGTGCATAGGGAAAAAATCTGGACTATATCCGGAACTCAGAGCCATATGCAATAGCGAAACAAAAGAATCAACTCTCTGCACAGTACAGAGTAGTTTGACAGATGAAGTGTTAACAGAGTACTTCTCGAATCTATTCAGGAAGAATGAAAGAGATTATGTCGTGATTGAAGATCAGAGACAGATCTTGGATATTTACAACTTACCGAACGTGGAAGAAGTGGGTGCCGCAATAAATCAACTCAAGAACGACACAGCTGCTAGGAACAATGGTATCATCCCAGAGTTATACGAGTTAACTCTTATTATTATTATTAAGTTAACAAGTTATACAGTTAACTCTCAAGATCCAGCAATGTTTTGAGTAAATCTTGGAGGGAAGATCAGACTTACAAGAGGCATGGAAAACAGTGAAAGTTGTAATCCAATATAAAGTGAAAGGTTTAAAGAGGATTTGAACAATTACAAAGGAATCTTTCTACGCAATATGGTAGGTAAGATAATTGCAAAAAAAATTATGGCAAAAAATTAATGCCACGCTTGGAGAGAATACTGGACGACTGACAATTTGAGTTCAGGCCCAAAAGAGGAACAGCATATTCGATTGGCATCATCAGAAAGGTGCAAGTACAGGCAAGATACCGCAATATCAACGTGTATGCAATATTTATCGACCTGGAAAAGGCATTCGACAGCGTGCCCAGGAAAGTTCTCTGGGACTGCCTTCAAAGAATGGGAGTACATGGTCGCATATTAAGCATGATAATGGACTTTCATGAAGGATTTACAGGAAGTGTTGGTAAGAGCATTTTCACATGGAGAAAGGAGTCCGACAAAGTTGCGTACTCGGTCCCTTACCTAGAATTCGACTGCGCAATCAAAACTGATATCCAAGAAGGACTAAGTGGAGGCGTGAAGGTAAAATGTAAAGACGGAGAAACATTAACTGTAAACAGGCTGATATATGCTGACGATCTGAGTTTACTGGACGAGGATTACGGAATCATAGAGAAAAACCTAACCTGCCTAAATACTGTGTTTATGAGAATGGGGCTGAAGATCAACATTGGGAAGACGAAGATCTTTAATGTTAATGGAGCCAGATATGTAACGGCAGAAAACAAACTGAGTGCCGGTGTAGAATGGGTGCACGAGTTCTGCTACCTTGGTTCGATCATCGAGAAGGGAGGAGGATCAAGAGTAGACATCAAAGCTAGAATTAAGAAAGAAGTGATAAAGCTGAGAACGATCAAACCAGTATTGAAGAACAAGTTGTCCCTCCAAAACAAAAAGAACATCATCACAAGTTGTGTATTCCCTGTGGTATACTGCAGCTGTGGAAACTTGAGGACGAATTAGAGGGAAGGACGACAGAAGAAACATCTGGATGAATGTCTCAAGGTAGACATACACTGGCTCTTCGGAGACAAGTATAGCATTAATGAATTTTGTAGAGACATTCAGCAGAAGAGCCTATTAACATCAGTGGCAAGAATAGAGAAAGTCATTAAGCTAAAGAAAGTGGAGAGAAGAGAAGATGAGAACACGATGCGATTAATTCTCCAACGACTCAAAGAACACAGCTGCCCGATGGAAGACTGCTATCGTCAATTCGCGGAAATCAAAGAATTGAACACATATCTCCGGTAGGATTATATCGGAGCAAATCCAATACCGAGAAAACAGAGACAGAAGACAGCCCAGCCACGACAAAAGAAAGGAGTATACAAGTGCCTTCACTTCCCAAAAGAATACAAGTGCACAGGATGGCTGAAGATCAACTTACAGAAGAAGCACCGAGAAGAACCAGAGCAATCCAACACCAAAAGAAACGACAACTTGGTAAGAGAGGAAGAGCGGACAATAATCCAATCGAACCCTCGGTTTCTGGACGCAACTGTGGGTATGCCGGGGACCCAGAACGAACAAGACGCTGTAGAAACACACAGAGACTACCGATTACCCGACATGAAGGCAAAATGAAATTTTCAGTGTCCATTTCGCGGCTGTGACGTGTCCACCGTAACAGTTAAAGGCAAGTATGGCCATGGAACCAAGTTCCATAGTTGGTCATTCGTCACTGGAAAGCCGACTGCTCAGAGGCCGAAAGCCACTGACCTCGTAGTATGCCTATCGGGGGCCCTGAAGGACTTTAGTTTGTGTGGACCTTCTAAGGAGCCTCAGGTTCAATACTATTGAAAGAGATGGGAGGCCCACCGTAATATCATTGATATATGTGGAACTTTCCTATGAACTAATAAACTGGTGGCACGATGAGTTTTTATTAATTTAAATTAATAATATATTTTTTATATTAAAATCAATTTTTTAATAACTTAAATTATGAATATAATTATTATTAGTTAAATTAATTACTTATGTTTTCGATAAGTTCTAAAAATTAATCATTTTTTTCAATATTCATATAAATTAAAGTTTGCAAAAACTTCCATAAGGCCGAGAAAATAGTGACTCGACGACAACACTGCTGAGCACAATGGCGACTACTTTTTGCACTTGCACGACGTGGACGATTGATAAAATATTTTATTGCATTTTGGTGTTTTTTGGCGACAAAAGTTATGAGGCAACCTTATGTCATACAAATAGTTTTTCAAATTTAAAATAACTGCTTTTAATGTGGATTAAATTTGTTTAAATAGTGTTAGTGCATTTTTTGGATTAATAAAAACTTGCAAATTGATTTCGTCTTATAATATCGATGTGGGAGATGTTCCAACTTAATCCAAAGGTCACATGAACATGTCTTGTTGATAAAGTGAGTCTCGCTCAAATATTTTTTGCACGATCTTCATAAACCAATTCAAGAATCAAAAGAATAACATTTACTCACACTGTCTCTCTCCATAAAAACTTTTGCAATAAGTTAATCGATTTAAATAAAAGCTATTTAATTTTATAAACTGGATTCACTACTGAGTGAACTCTAATCATCCTTGTCACCACAGTACTGCAGGGGTGAAATCGCCGGGTATATAAATTCTAAGCGCCCGGACGATTCAGAAATCCAATTTCTTACTGACCACAGTGAACAAAATAACAACCGAACTCTCATGCGCCTCTGACATTTATATTTACATCGAAGATTCTCACACAGAATCCGGCACACAAAACAATTTAGAGACGCATAACGAAATATGAAAATCAATAATTATGATTAACAACCACAAATCCCCAAAATCGACAATGACTGGCATGACCTCAATCGACTGGACATTGACCTTCGATTCAAACAAAAGCAATAATAAATCTAAGACAAGATCCAGATCTGTTATCAAACAAGCATCTGAATCCAGATCAGAGAGAAATGAGAACAGGAATCAATCGATTGTGATCACTGGGATCGTCCGATGGACTATATTGTTCCCGAAATTCAGCTGTTTCCATGACAATCAGAACCGTTCAGTAGAAATTTGCTTCACTGGGTTAATTGTCCATTGGTATCCATTGAAAATAAATAAAAGCGATATATAAAATCAATAAAAATAAAATTGCACATTTAACTACACGAAAAAAAGAAAGCAAATTTTGCCGATGACATAATGAGATTGGATACACACAGTTCGCGCGTGTTTGTGTCTGCGTGTGACGACAGGTGTATGTGAGAATTTACGGTAGAAATAAAACGGATGAAGGTGTGTTCGCAACACACGTGTGAGGAAAAAGACTCAGACTCGCCGCTCACGAGGCTATGCTCGATTCTGTCATTCTGGAAGCCGAGTTGTTTTTCTCAATGTACAGCCGCAGCAGTCGAGTCTGTGCATTGACACGCTTGAATAACAAATTGACAGCAAATACAAAATCAACCTTGCTACTACTGAGGCTTGAAAGATGTGTCCAGATTAAATCACCAATCCTTTTGTTTATTTCCACCAAGCAGAATATACTCGCCTTTCTAATGTGACTCTCATCATGCTCTGATGTCTGTAAAGAAAATATTCCAATCTTTCATGAGCAAAAACAATCTCATCTGATTACTCGTATGAGACCAGGAATCATGATTTGTAAGGATGATATTAATAGGTCCTCTGGAACACTTTTTAATACTTCCAATAGCATTTTTAATGCTCCGAGATTTACTCTACAGTCATTGTCGTTCAGCACTTCAGACAACACCTTGATACATAGATTCTGTGACAGACAACGCGCCATGACTTGGCTGCACTCTTCAGCTGCCCTCACGACCTGGTTAACAATTAAAGGATCAAATACAATTACTTTATATCGATACACCCATGAAATACTGTGTTAGCCAGTTATGTCAAAACATATATTATGATGACACTTAAAAAAATTATCAAAATATTTATTTCTCACCCTTTAAATCTGTTTTATTTAATATAAAAACGGTCCTACCAAAATATTATGCAAATATTTTAAAATTTAAAGGTAGCCCAACGATCACAAAAGTTAGCGTTTTGTAACTGAAAACCATAAGAATATGTATGCATCATGAAGATTAAATTTATTCATAATGTGTCAAAATAATTTTTATTAAATTTCATTAGGTTAATAAAACAAGTAGTAACTTTTACATAATTTGAAAATATTAAGTATTTTGTTTTAGTCACTTAAATATCGTCTTAGTGATTTTAATATTTTAATATAACATGTATTTATTAATTCTTTTTTAAATTATGCAAACTAAACAAATAGAATGTATATTTTGGTTTTGTTGATATATTTATGCTTAGATGCTGACTCCTTCTCTAAAAAAAGTGTGCTTATTTGGTTCAACAGTGACTGAACTAGTAGGAGCTAAGCTATCTTCAAATAGGCAAGTATTTGGATTTTTTCTTCATCTTCATTCAACTGAAAAGCTCTCTATTTACAATGCTGCTAAATAGGTTATCATGGATGTTTTATCATTTTTGGAAAAGGCCAAGCTTCCAGTCAGACAAGTACATTATTGTATTAAGAAATTAGAATATCTGTTTAGTCATTGGAAAGTTTTAAAGAAACATAAAAACCGTCAAACAGAACTGCACAAGCAACAAGAGAATGAATTTATTCAAAATTTAGAAAATTGGTTCGATGTGGCTGATGCAAATGCATTAAACATAATAAAGATTCCGGAAGACAAACTGTTTCTTCTAACCCAACGAGAGAATGGTAGTCCCAGGCAAAATACTTCATAAATCGTTTATAAACGATTGATACTTTTCTTGATCTACACTGTAATTGTGTAATTTGAATATCAGGGGACCCTTTCTTCATTTTGCAAATTTTTGGCCATAATTGTGGGAATGACAATGTTCACCGGAATTTATTAGTTTGAACGTCAGAATTGGCGGGTAGTCTAGATATTGAATCTGATTTCATTGATGAAAATACATTGCCTCATATTATTGAATGTTCAAAGACATTGAGATGATTAAGGCGGATCAATATTACATCAATAATAATAACAATATCTGTTTAATATATAATTCATGGATTTACCCTTAGATCTGTTATTTTACTACGATTTATGTATTACAATGCAAATGGTATTTTATGTTGTAAAAAGTATATATTTTTGAGGTCGATTTAAAAAATCCGTAAATTAAAAAAATCAGTTAATTTTAATCTCATCAAATCAATAAATTCAATATCGAATTCTAATTCAATTTTTTTCAATCTTTTTTGATAATTGTTGAAATATGCAATCACGAACGACAAAAACTAATTAATCAGAACATTTCGATGTAGAATGATTTAGAAGTTAAAAACGAATAAATGTGTTTCTTGAAAATCGCAGATTTGATAGAAGAAATAAAAAAAACAGATTTTCTCTTAAGAAAACAATTAAAAGATTTTGTACAACGGTTAAAAAAGCAAAAATAGTTTAAGAGGAGTGGTAAACTGTTTTACAAATATTGGCATGTCTAGCATTTTCCAGCAGGGCATAAAATTCCCTGCTTTGATCCATTGAAAGCACGATATTCTGCCGCAAGAGAACACAAAATCCCACACTACCAGACAATTGCAGAAAAGATAATATATCTTAACACCATTGAATTTCTTCAGCACCAAGCTTATAGTTCAGACCTTAAGCCACCCGACTATCACCTCTTCGATTGCATGGCAAACTGTTTTCACAAGTTAAACAATCTGGCTGAGGTTGAAAACAGATGCTGGGAGTTTTTTATCTCTAAAAACAAAGAATGGTACCACAGCGGGATTGACGAACTTACTAATCAACGGATCCAAGTCATTAATTCAAATGTTCTTTACTTTTAATGTTGATTGTTGTTTAGTTGTCGTAAAATTATGTTTTTTTAAATTATTTATTTTTTTAAATCGAAAAAGAACTTTAAGTTCACACTAAAATTTCACGTATTGAATACATCTAATTAATATATATATCATGAAGATAACCGACTCACCGTTTTATCCGAGTCCTTATGACAATGTAAGATTTTCAAAACGGTCAAATGAGTGAAATCATCGAATCTTTGAGGCATAATTTTGGTTAATTCTTGAAGAACTCTTAAAGACAGAGTTCGAATTTCACACTAAAGAAGAGAATAAAGGAATAAATAGTAAAAAAAATAGTTTACATCAGCATCCTTCACGGTATCAAGCAATCTCATCAGGGTTGTTTTGAATACATCATTCCAGTTTTCAACACAATTTTCGCGCACCAAATTTATTAGTTTCATCAAACAGGCTTTTCTTTGTTCCGTCCTAAAACAGACACTTAATCAAAAGAATAATAAAAATGTATTGTAAGATTCACAAATCTTAAATGTAAATAGCAAAAGGACCCTGTTACTTTAATAATGTAATACTTTCAATTAAATAAAATTATAACGAAATCCAACCTTTGATTGAGATAACACAATTCTGCTAATATTGTCATTATCATATCGTTAGGAGGCAGATCGGATATTTTTCTCAACATTTGGAAGCCCATAGGAGACTGTGAATGTAAATAAGATTCTAAACAATTTATAAAATAAATATTCAAACCGAGAGAGATAATTTACCTGATGCATTTATTCGAAGCATTTGATCAGATAGTGTTGATCCAGCCTAAATATTTTTTTTGTAAAAAAATATAAAATGCAGTCAATTCATTATTATTAAAAAAATCCTTTTAAACTTTTTATTATTCGAAAGAAACATGATAAGTGAATCATTCAGCTTGGAACTTCATCAGCCAGTATATATATAACCTTATTCAAGCAAGTACTAATATAATCTGCATTTATAGATTACTTGATAAAACATATCAACAACCTAAAAAGATACTTCTGAAAGTAATAATTATAAAATCGAATCTTTATTACTATTATGTAAATATTTTATAAATATTTTCGAGTGTTGCTGGAAATTTTATTTTAAAGTTGAGTGACCTAATTAATAACACTTCCCACACTATTCTCTCATAAAGCAATTTCCAAAATCGGAACAGAACTTTTAAATTTTTGATTTAAAAATACATTTACATTTCTGTCTATGTGCAAACTAAAGCTTACTTAATACTAGGTTTTGGTCAAAATTTTAAAATATAGTGTACTTCATCAGATAAAGTGACATTATTTGACACATTGAATATCGCATGGGCCCTTGTGAGCACGCGTTCCACGAGAGTAAATTTATATGTTGGGACCGAATAATCACCGGTGTGCACTTTAAAATAAATCTAGTGGTCAAATAGTGTATGTCTTGAATTATTAGTTTGGTGACATTTAAACTCTGTGGTAATTAATACCACAACATTTAATATCCGCGACAGTTAATCCCAAGACATTTGATCCCGCCACATTTAATATTAAAAATATTTAATCCTATAGAAAAAAATCGAAGTAATTAAATTTATTATAAAAAATTTAAATGATTATTAAATTAAAATAATTATTTTTTTATTAAAATATCTATTATTAAGATCGATAGCATCGAGGATATTTGCATGTTTTGCTTCAACTATTTTATGAGATAACCACTGGGTGTCATCTATCAGACTGTATCAGAAAATACAAAACCTAACTTTACAAGACTTGGCAATGAAATGGAATGCCATGCACCAATATCTTAAAAATTAATAACAATTACATTGTAATAATAATGAAATTTTATAATAAAATTAATAAACATGTGTTATGTCTTCTCATTTCTGAAAGAATCAGTCGAAGTTAAGTATTAAAAATTTTAGTCAATCATACAACTTATAAATGTGCCTACCCCTGCAATAGAGAAAATTATCATAATTCGATTATCACCGGGACCTCAATCAAAAAGAATCATACTTTATATTCATCTGGAATAAAAAAACAGATCCACAGGTATTGCAGATAGATTTATTTCATTAGAAAACATTACATTAATACAGGTAGAATTAATTCCTTACTTATATTTAATCTTATACAGAGAATTCTGACAAAAATATTTAAAAATTTTTAAACTAAAACATATTTAAATTATTTAAAATAAAATAACAAAAAAAATTTGAATTCAATATTAATTTCAATTAATAATAAAAAGTTCAAATAAAAATAATTCATATAAATATTTAAAAAATAACAACAAATTATTTTTAAAAGTCCAAAAACGTTCGTTAAATATATTGTAATCATTTTCGACGGATCAACCGTCATCATCAGACTAAATTAACAATGATATATTCGCGTTTATATCAAAGCAATGTTTATGCAATCATTATGTAATTTATTAATCATGTAAATACATTCAATAAAATTGAAGAGGATGGTGTTTGCACATTGATGTTAGGATCAAAGGATTTGATCAACACATAACCCTCTCCCAGTAATTATCAAATTGTGAACACAATATTTTAAAATTACTTAGATCAACTTTACTATTCAAACAGTTCTTCCTTTGTTGATCAATATTATCACTTAGCTCTGTAAACAGATTCAGGAACATAATTGCAGGGAAAGTGATAGCAATAGTGCTCAACCTAGAAGAACAGTTTGAATAGAATTTAGATATAAACACGTGTATGTGAAAATTATGATATAATGTAAATAAGTACAAAAATTATTTTATTTTTATTTCTTTTTCAAAGTTTATTAAATTAATTAACACTTATATTTATTGTAAAAATTAATTTAAAAAATAAAGGAATTCGAACTAATGAAAGTTATAACAAATTAATTAATTATAACGATTATAAATAACATACATCATTGCCATAGTAATTGTATGATCCAGCATCATAATTTTGATAACAGCTGTACGTTAAAGAATTTTCTACACCGGGCATTAGATTTCTGTGATTTGATGTGAATGAATCCTGACAAGGGCCTAGCATGTCTGAACTGTTACTGATAACCGATGACGGATACTCGGGATTGCGTAAAGAAGATTGAAATCTGTTGATCATATAACTGGCAGCCGAATTAGAGAGCATGCTCTGATCAATGTGATTTCCGTTAGTGTTACCATCATTATATGGAGGATCACTCAGCTGTGTTCTTAACTGCTTTTAATAAAAATTAATTAATGATAAAAGAAAGATGACTAAGAGTATAAAAATGAATGAGCAATAAAATAAGATATAGATAATACCAACAATCTAATAAAATCACAAAATACTTTATAACAGTCAATGTTATAAAGATAATGTTACTAATGTCACAAGTATATATGAAATTATAAATTAATTTATTAAGGAAAATGATAAAAAAGTAATAAGAATTTCAAATTTGGTGTGGTCTATGACCACTGACCACATCTCGTTAGGAACATTACATAACAATAATAAAATATGCCTACATTATAAGGTCTAGATCTGGAATAAGAACGGTTTCCATCAGTCCCATCATAACAATCGTACGTCATTGCTTGCATATCCTCAGTTGTTCGACGAATATAATTATCGATATCTTCTTGGATCATAACATTTTTATTCCCCATAGGTTTCATTTGAAATTTATTTCGATCAGTGTAAAATTCTCTAAACAAAATTTTTAAATAATAATATTGAAAAAATATGTTAAAATATATCTGTAACTTTTATCAATGGATTTTTGTAATAAAACTCACAATAACAACACGAGAGGATTTTATCAAATTTTAATAATATTAAAGAATTATTTTCTAAAATTGACGACTGTCAAATGACAATTAATAATTAATCAACATAAATATTTTAATATATTCACATTTGTTTTTAATAAGTTTCAAAATGAAAAACCTATCCAATAACTTTATGAAAACCAAAAGTCATTTTTACATAAATGGGAAATATCCGACACAATTAAACACGATGCAACCTCTACCAAAGTTTTAAATGCAAAAAAACACTTAACAAAATCATATAACCGTAAACACAACAGCCATCTTACCGTTGCTTTACGGAATGTCCATAATATCCGTATTGTTCGAGACTCTTAGTAGAGGTTACTTTGTCGGTATTCTTATCGTGGAAAGAATTCGATCGGGAAATTTTGCTTCTGTACATGAAGATTGAAAATCAAACTAATCAGATATCATCATGATCTTTCTATCAATTTTATAATTCTTGTCTTTACTAATTTACATTACAAAGCTTATCTTAATTTTGAATACCTTGAAATATGTTTACATTCTCACTTTAAAAGCTTGAAAGTTTACTGTTTCAAGACTATGTAGTATCTCTACGCCAAATGTGTATTAGAAAACAATAAATAAATAAAATATTTTTTGTAAATACAAAATGACGATTTATCCTAAAAATTTTGTTATTTTTGTTAAAAATTGGCACTTTTCTGGATTAATTCTTAAATCTGCTTCCTTTATTTTTTCCAATATGCTCTTTCGTTGCATATGCTCTTCTTTATTTTTTGCCAAAATCCAATTATCGTCCAAATATACTACTGCCTCTTTCCAGTTTAAATCTCCTATGACTTTGACCATTAGCTCTTCGAAAGTTGCTGGGGCTGCTTCTATTCCGAAAGGCATTCTTTTGAAACAATACTGTCTGTTCTTTGTTGAGAATGCTTTTTTAATCTTTGATTCTTCTTCCAACTCGACTTGGTAGTAAGCTTTTCCAAGATCAATTGAACTGAAGTATCGCGCACCATTCAGTGTGTTGAGCATGTCATCTACATTCGGCATAGGAAACGCTGGTCTGATGGTAATTCTATTCAACTGGCGGAAGTCTACACACACTCGAATATCTTGTTTTTCCTTCTTCCATACGCATACTAATGGGAAATTCCATGGTGAGCTACACTTTTCGATTATGTCATTTTCTTCGAAATTTTTAATAACATCATCCAATTTTTCCTCAAAGTGTTTTGGNTGCCGATAAGGTTTTACTAGTATTGGATCCCCGTGTGGTTCTATTCAGTGTTTTGTCAATGATGTTTGCCGATATCCCACTTATCAACTATGAATACTGATTTATAATTTCTTAGAATCTTCAATGTGTTTGTTAAATATTTCCATTTTTCTTTTTAGTCTGTCCTCATCTGATGGGTTGTCTCTAATCACTAATATTTCTCCACCTCGAGGTATCTATCTTTTCAGTTTTATTCCGAATTTATCCAAGAATTCTATACCTGCGATCATTTCGGGGTCCAGTTCTTTGACCACATAAAACTCTATTAACTTTTGTGTTCCCTCAATAGCTACATTTAATTGAACGAGTCCATAATTTATCAGTTCTGAATCATTTACACAATGGATACGCTTTTTTGTTACTTTAATTTAATATCTTTCATATTTTTAATCATCTCCGCTTTAATTACATTTACTCTGGCTCCGGTGTCCAAAAGGCAATGACATTTTCTATCCTTCGAGTAAAAATCCACACTTGGACGTCCTTTCAATGCTTTATAATTTATCTTAAACTTTGATATCTTCAATATTTCCGTATTACCATTTAGTTTCTCAACATATTTAGTTTTCATACTATTATACTGTTCTCGATTTCCAATATCTTTACATTCAAGTTCGCAAATTGAATTATTTAATCAAGAAATACTTTGTTTACTGATCAAGAGCTATTTTTACTGAGTTATAATTAAAAATACCGTGCATTTTAATACTGATCATTAACTAAAAATATTAAGAGAATAATTAAAATAATGATAAATTAATTTAAAAAATACTGAGCAGTAAATTACACGCCTTTTTAAGTAAAACTTGAATTTAGTGATTTTAGTGACACCCCATACATATTAAGGAAATTTATTTAGATCGTTTTAATAATCTGTTACAATGTCTTAGGATGTATAAAATAATTAATAATTTAGATTTTATTATTTAAATAATTAGATATATTTATACATTTTTTTAAAAAAGTTATATTATAATTTAAGTACTAATTTCTGTGATTTAATCGTTCCCTTAAAATCCTCTAAAGTTCAGAATAACTTTTAAAGAACCAGTAATCCTATGAAATTATAAAATATTCGGAAGAGAATATGGAATATCAATATTATTAAGTTAAATGAAAGTATCAGAAACACTTAAGTTTGCACTTTTTTCCGAACTCTATCTTTAGAAATATAACTTTTACCATGTCTCAGCATTTGGTTTTTAAACACTCACTGACGGAAATAACAAGACGTCTCTCCAATTTCATCTACATCCATTTACGACATCATGATACAAATCTATTGAAGTCGTTATTTTCTGCCATGTGTTCGCAGTGAGTTACCTGAGTGTTAAAATTAGCCAGATAAGCACCCTTAACGTATATAAGCACGTGAAGCAAAAGTGTTTCTCCGGTGCGTTGGATGCACATATACGTTGGGCGAAACTAATTTCCATTTATAGATCTAAGAGTTATCTACTGGTATTC
The DNA here is from genome assembly GCA_001938485.1 of Girardia tigrina. Lineage (NCBI taxonomy): Eukaryota > Metazoa > Platyhelminthes > Tricladida > Dugesiidae > Girardia > Girardia tigrina. The sequence goes on from MQRK01234575.1 coordinate 14,664, forward strand.
CTATACATATATGTTGATTCATTTTACTGTTTTTGACGGATGTACACGTCATTATTAATTTTAATTACGCATTCAAAAATAATATTTGAAAATCTTATTTGTTAAAGAATATCACTTTTACAGAGCAATAATTATTTCTCTACAACGAGAATAATAATTTAAGTAGCCATATTAAAATTGAAAATTTTGAGATGTTTACAACTTTTTGTAAATAATTTCGTGTTACTTATCAAAAGATTTGGAGGATCTTCATTAGCTGAGTAAAATATAATTATTTGCACATCAAAAGAAAACAATTGACAAATTATTTTTCTTTGTTTGGATAAGCATATTTTTGACATAGAAAATATACATAAATATTTTATTTCACAATTAAAATCCATTTGAGAATAAAAGATATTTATTATTAACAAATACATTATTTTGGCGGCTGTTTTGTATTACAAAGACTTATTCCTTATATTCTATACTTTTCCTCGACATACAATGAACTAAAATAAAAAAAGACACGAAAGAAATGTAGATATGAAGAAGTTATTAAAAGAGAATCTTTTTGGTAAAGTAAATTGATTGAATGCAATTTAATGTATTAATTTCTGTTTCTATTCAATTATTACCTGGGTTTTATTCGACTATTTGTGTCGACATCTGTGGAATTTTTGGTGAGATTAATAATTTTCTGCTGCGTGATTGGTGGCAGGCAACTGGATATGGCACCGAGAATCTGTGGATGCAAACTATGCAGTTTCAGCAACAATCCATTCGATATCTGAAAGTACATTGACGATTCTTTCGTAAATTATTTTCATAAAAACATTTTGTAGATGTGTTTGTATTTTTATAAAAAATGATTGTACATATAAATTTCTTTAAAATCTTTTTCAATTTTAAATTATTAATAATTCGAGTCGATATATTCCTCATTTTAAGTTTTGACAAAGAAAAATTATCCGAAGTCGATAAAAAATAATTTATAATCAGTTACAAATTGAATCAATAATTATAAATAATTACCATAAATAATGAGTAAACAATTTACATTAACATATATCGTCCGAGATTTACAAATCTATGGAAAGCCAATTTTCTAAACTTTCTGTGTTTTATATTGAGTGAATACAACGGTACAAAGTGTACCAAGTTCTATTCTCGAGTTTCCGAATGTTTCAAGAGTCAAATTAATCATCATATCAACAAATTTTTTAAAGTCCTTCCCAAATTTTTTTAATGCATTAAAAATATCCACTTTCTATTTTTTGAATTCAGACAGATACGTTTTTACCTTTACAGTACAATGTTCCAACAATGTTCTTCAAGTTCCAATCAAAATAATTTATGCACAACATTCATCAGTTCAAACAAACAAATTTTTATTTAATTTTAATTTTTTTATTTAATTTTTCAAAATTACGAAAATAAAATTTTTTTCTTTATAATTTTTTGACCTTATTTTATCTTAAAGGATTAATAACACCTAAGAGTGATTATAAAACAATAATTACAACCGATATTGATAGTAATAATAATAAATAACAATCGATAATGTACCAGAATGTCTTTGACTGCGCGATCAATAAACATCCACCCTCATCTATCAGCTATGTCATCATTACTCATTCGATATCTCTCAAAACAGTCTCTTCTCGTATGAATGAAGATTAAGAACACCGCCCTACTCCTACACTAGGGGGTTGACTTTTTTTACTTTTTCTCCTTAAAATTAATGGGTATATTTTTAAAAGCTGACATTGTTGCATATATTTATAAAAATGCATATCTTGAGACATTTTATTGCAAAAATATTGCAAAAAAACATGTATTTGTTTTCTGTAATAATTTTTATAATTAAGATAAAAATTAAAGCGTTTTATAATTGCTTTTTTAACATTTTTTAATGTGTGGCATGACACAAATTAACGTAAAAAATAATTTTAAGTATGCATCGTTTGAATCCATCAAATGTTAGTTATTTCTACAAGCGTAAGATTTAATTATTGTTGTTAACAGTGAAATTAAACGAGCTCCAATGAAGGTGTTTTTGTGTTAACTGGATATTATCTGAATTTCCCATGTCACTTAAAAGTTTATCAATTTGCTTTATATTTTAGAATGTCTAGAATAAGCTCCGAGAAAGCTAAAGTACCTGAAAATATCAATGCCTGGAAAAAAAATCTAGCCCACTTTGAGAAATCAAAATCAACAAAATCTCGCATATCCAAAGTTTTGCAGTCACTTCATAATGTGAATAAAATTACAAAAGCTTATTCTGTTATTGGTCGGTTTAATTACTTATCAAATTTAGATAAATCAGTTTATTCAAAATGTAAGACACAGAATTATTTGATTAATTGCTTAAACTGAGTTTACAAAAATTTATAAAATACCTATAACAAAAAAGTAGAAAATCTTATTAAGAAATATCATTCTGTTCAAAAAACTAAATAATGTTTTAAAGAAAAGTTGAATTATTTATTTGACATAACCAAAGTGAATGCTAACTGGCTGAGCAATAAAGACAAGAAATTTTATTTCTTACAGTTGAAAACTGATTGTAAAGCTGGTTATTGCACTTCAAAACTGTTAAAGTACATTCTTCTAAGGCTGGCAGGAAGAGACCTATCATACCTGAAACAGATACAGTAGAGGTCACTGATGACAATAAAGAAGACTTTAACAAGATGATGGGCAAGATCATGATTATATTCCACCAGACAAAAAAAAAGAAAGTATGAGAACAGCACTGTGGCTGTTAACTTAGTTAAGAAGTCAGAACTAACTATTAAAAGGTCAGCAGAGGTTTACAAAAGTTTATCTGAATGGGGTGCTAATGTGCAAACGCAATTTGAATCTGGGGTTTATAGAGCTACAGTGTCAGAAGGTAAAAATGGAAAAGCACTTGATTAATCATCTAAAAATGATGATTGGATGTTGCACTTTGACAGTAAAAGAATTTTCGGAAATGAGTATCAAGTCTTGATTTTAAAAATGCAGAAAAGGAGGTAAAGCTAACCATTTTAAAATTGGTCAATGCAAATATGGAGTAGCATTAAAGTTATGATATCTGAAACTACACGTGTTAATACTAGGAGTAAAAATAGAGTTGTAATCCAACTTCAAAGAGAATTTAAAAGAAAAAATCTTGAAACAATTCAATTTATTGCTTGTCAGCATCATTTGCTAGATTAAAATTTGAAGCATACAATGAATAAAAATTAAGACTAAGGAAAAAGCTCATCGACAGAAATATATTACAAATTTAATGAAAACTTGAAAAAAACTATGAAAATTTAAAATCATGTTTTAAGCAAGGTGAAAAAAATTGTAAAGTGAGGACTAATAAATGGAGAGATGATATGGACTTTTTGTTTGACTTGGTACAAAGTTACCGATACATGAAAGTGGATAGCAGCTATCCAGCTGTAAAATTCAAGTCTGCCATCATTGCACAATGCCCGATTGAATTCAAGAACAATCTATGCTCTTCTGGCATGTATTTTAAATGATGCGAATAATAATCAATTGCGTTTGATTTGTGACTTCATAGTATCAACCTGATCTGACAAATGGTTTACTGACATGCAGTACTCTGAACATGATTTTAAAAATTTAGAACAAACAATAATTTCAATTTCCGATATGAATTTTGATCTCAGGAGCCAAGCAGAATTCAGAGATTCAATATTTGTGCCGAAAGAGTCATAAAAATTATGCAAGAAATTAATGCCAAAGACATTGACAAGATGAACTACAGATTTATTCTGCACAAAAACTTTTAAATTTCAATGAACTGAAAGCTTTGTAAAAATAAGTTGCTATTTCTATGTCAATTTGTCGATTTTTATGATTTTTAACAAAAATATTTTTTTAATTACGGGGGTCATTTTTGTATATTTAGTCAGTAAAACTTTTATAATTAGTAATCTCATGTAGAATGTCATATTTTAGTACTATATCCAAGTATAGTTGTTAAAAAATCAACCCCCTATTGTGCCCTTTCTTTTCTCCAATCTTACTTCTTTACATATGTTCTCTTCTAATTCATGTTCATTTCTTCTGTTTATTATCTTTTTATACACAAAAATATTTTTCAGTTGGATTATCCAGTAGCACTTTCAGTAGTACAATTTGTCGTCGGCAACATATCTTTTTACATCATAGCCCTCATCCGTAAAAGTTGATCAAACACTTTGTACTAACTGACTTTATTTTTTAAAATTGTATGAATTTCTCATATTAGCAAGCGAAAAATATAAAATCAATTTAGAAATAAATATGATTAATTAAAATTATGAAAAGGAAGCTATTTTCCGTTATTCTCAGATAGACATATTATCCTATTGATTAGAAAAAAATGAATTATACCCCGATTCAATTTTTTGCAATTCACAAAATATCTAGTTTCTCAACAATCTATATATAATGTTATATATCATTCGATAGGGAATTTAAAACTGCATATTAAATATTCAACACATCTTTGTTTTAACGTATTACTTTAATTGTCTTTCCAATTTTGCATTTTTGAAAGTTGTAAATCGATTCAAAATTTTTGCATTAGTAAAAAAAAGTAAGCTGTTGTTTTTAATTTTAAAACTATATTAGTAATTTCATTTTTTACAAATCTTTAGATGACTTTATCATCTGAATTACGAAATTTAATTTATGAAAAATTAAGGGAGAACATGACCAAAGTCGACATTGCTAAGGCATATAATGTAAATTTAAGGACCGTATATGGCATTCAAAGGCAAGGAGTAGAACCCAAACCTTCTGTTAAACGTTCGAAGAACGCTAGGAAATCAAAAGAAGTTGTTAGAAGGGCTGTTAATGCATTCAAAA
>MQRK01234575.1:19552-55670 GCA_001938485.1 Girardia tigrina
AAAATGAGCGCACATCTTGCACTAAAATAGCTAATAAAATTATTACACCTTTCTCTAAAAGTACTGTGAGACGAAACTTAATCTCACTAGGTTATAAATATGTTCCTAGTGTATGTTCCCTAATTTTAAGTGATGCTCAAAAAAAACAGCGCGTGAAAATGGTTAGAAGCTACATAACGCAGCGCATTGATTTTCATAAAGTAGTATTTACTGATGAATCTCGTTTTTCTTTGGACGGTAATGATAATTATCATACCTGGTAAAAAAAACTCACGACCTATTGTCAATAGGAGACCTTACAAATGAGGATCCATAATGGTATGGGGTGCTATGACTTATACAGGTCAATTACTACTGCGTATAATCGAAGGAAACTTAAACAGCGAGAAATATTGTGATCTTCTCAGAGATGATATTTTCCCTGTCTTAAAATCATCAATGGAGTCATTTATATTTCAACAAGACAACGCTCCGTGTCACACAAGTAAATATACGATCAGTACCATTGAGGAGGAAGGCCTTGAAATTTTAAAATGGAAGCTCATAGTCCAGATATCAGTCAAATTGAGAAAATTTGGTCCATATTAAAGAACAGTGTATGAAAATACTCAGTTTAAGGATAAACAGTCTCTTTGGTCCAAAATCGAAAGTGAGGGAGAAAAGTAGACCACAAACGAACGAGATCTTTTTCAAAGGTTATATGCAAGATTTTACGAAAATATGTGTGACATATTGTGCTCAAATGGTGAACTTATAAAATAAGTGTATTTTATAATAATAAATGTAATTTATTATTAAGTTGAGTGCCTTGAAGTATAGTGCAAAAATAATGAACCGTTTTTAATGTCCCAATTTTATAATAAAGATATTTCAAAGAAAAATATGTAAGTAAAGAAAATGGTGAATATAACGTCTAATAGACATTTAAATTAGCTATTGAATGACATATAACATTCCATATATAGCGTGATGCAATTAGATAATTTATCAATTGCAAAAAAAAATTGAATCGGGGTATATTATATATCTTTATTATCATTTGAAAATCTACTACTACCATTTTAAATAAAAAAATAGTGAATAATTTATTGATCTAAAAAAATTAAATGGGAAATTTAAAAATTAATAACCTTTCTTATTTCTTGCCACTTTGACTCAAAAATCCATTCTACAATGATATTGATGGTTGGAGTGAGACTCACTAGAGACTGCTCAAGGATATTGGTGGGAGCCACAATGATGACAGTTTTGAAAAACCCTATGATAGACAATTTGAATTTCATACTAGTATTTTGATAACTGTCAACAATCACTCGACAACATTCCCGAATTTGAAGATCCAAAGGGAAACTTGACCTAATTAATACACAAATATTAGTAGTGACCGTAACTGAGTGAAAAGCGATGTGAAAGAATTTTTAGTTTTTTTTAATTAAATTAAATTATATTTCACTGGAGAAAGCTGAAATATACAATGATAACATTCCATTGCGGTAATACTATTCCTTTCATCTTAAATTAGTGTGGGAGTAAAGAAAAATGAAATATTGTAGTAACATATAAAGATACATCTAGGCTACATTGTATAGAGACTTTATTTTTTCAGCACAAAAGCAACATTTTAATACTTTGCTTTTAAAATTAATGAAAATAAAAAAAGATTGAATTGTACTACTACATTAATATTTTTATAACTGCTGTAAATTACAGTTTTACAAAACATTTGGTATTGGATTGAATAATTAGAAAAATAAGAGAAAGTATTAAAAATGAGTCGAACAAAAATGAACTGAAAGTTATTTAAAGAGTTGCCCAGCAACACCATGATTCTGCTACCACCGGATCTCTGTGGCGACTTGGAGACTGTCTGAACAGTTACTAGCACAAATTCATTGTATATATATATAGCATAAAATTTGAAAGGGTTATGTCAAAAAAATAAGAAAAATGTAAGACGAAATATATAATTTGATAAATAAATTGATATTCCTTTAATCGGTCACCTGCAAGAAGATTTAAGAAAATAAGAAACATTAAAAGATGAAACTGAAGGAGACATGATATTCACAAACAAAGAATTGAAAATATCAATAAATTATAACGAAAATAAATTGTATAGATCGGTAAATTAGTTATTGAATGCACTTAAAAGTAAAGATTACCGATAAATTTGAAGACTACTTATGAATATTGTAAATATAAATAATATCGGTATTAGGAAGCGCCTTTCAATAAACAAATTACATTACATATAAAACTTTAGAACAAGACTTCACATAATACAGCAAATCAATGAATCTGGTTAGGTTCATATAATTACAAACATTATCTTATCTATGTATATTTTGTAATGAAAATCAAAACAGAACATTGTAACATTTAAAATAAATAAAAGATGTCTTAAATCTTGTACTAAAATAACTTTTACATAAATATTCGACATTCGAAATAAACTAATTAGAGTGCTTGAAATTTAGTATGTCTCTTTAACATGTCAACATTTAAAAATATTTGATGTTTACAGGCAATTGTTGCCTTACAAGAAACCTTTTTTCAAAGCACGTTCCCACAGTACTATTTCTGGAGATAAACTAAATTGCCAGGAGTGGTATTTCTTAAATAAAGGCATGACTTATACAGTGGACAGTCATGCAAGGACATCTTAGTGAGACATATAAGTTGTACGCCATGGCACTTAACATGTTAACATATTATACCATATTTAACCGGTAAAGTGATGGAAGCTTGAATTTCAGTATTTTTCTTAAGTTATCTTTTTCTAATATATATATAAAGAATACTTACGAAAATGTTTTGTAAATTACAAATTGCAATGAAAAGTGAGCTGAAATTAGGTTATTGAAAGTTATAAATAAAACGATAATCTGGCAAATTTGTTTTGTCTTTTAATTTGTAATTTTAATTGAAATTTTTGATAATGCTAATGGATGCTTATTACTTGACAAGTATATTGCAAATATAAATCTAATTAAGTACCTAATTGTACTGAGTGTTTCTTGTATCGGCTTCTGTCGGCTAGTTAATGTTTCTGAAGCTTGCTTAGAAATTAAATTTAAGAGAAGTGGATAAAGCCATTCATAGAGATATTGTTTATAATTCTCAATTAGCTGCTGAATACACACCAGGAAAAAGGGAAAAATCTAAATAGATATAAAATAATTATTTCTTAATATTAATTAGAACACAAAATGCTAAAAATATCTAATAATAATTGGCATCAATCGTTATGTGGTTGTAGATAAAAAAAATATTCATATATTATTGTTGAAATATAATTTAATTACAATGTATTATGGTTGGGTATAGTTAGTTTTCGGTCCCCACTCGGAAAAAAATAAATCCCGGAATCATTAATTTTTTCATCCATCATCCCTAACCCCTAACTTAAACCATAACCCTAACCCTAACCCGGGTGGGGACCCAAAACTAACTACCTCATATCACTGATCTGAATGTGGATGAATGGCTTATATGAAAAGTAAAAGGCATTATTATTAAAAGTACAAAATTTTTACAATATAAATGGATTTAAATATTTAAATTAAATGATGCTGGATATGTTGATAAAAGCGATAAAATCGCAAGTCTGTTGAAAGAAACACGTATCGATGCACCACTTGCACTATAAATACTCGTCTGTGAATCGGGAAATCCCTGCTGGCGGCAATGAGATAGATATAATAGTCCTTTAGTTAGTAATTTAACAAATCTTTTGAAACTAATCTAAAAATTTCGTTGTTTTAAAATTCATTTCATTCTGGAAGACTCAGTGGAATAATCATAAAAAAAATAAAAAATATCATAATAATGAAAATTACATTATAGAACATTGTTCTTTTTAATTATAGTCACTTTCAATGAGCGACATTTATTTGATGATAAATCATATCTGTTGGTTTGATATAACCACTAACATATAAAAACACGTAAAAATCTAAAATTTAATTAATCATGTTTTGACTTTAATTTTAATTTTTGTCCATAAAAAGCAGAGTTGATGTTAAAGAGATACTGGTCAAGGGTTATCAGAATGGCAGAGAGCACGTCAAATGATAACTTGAGTGTCTTGATTATCCATAATTTATGAGCCGATTTCAATAATTCCCAAGCAGACTAACAATACCAATTACACATGGAATGGTTTATGTCACAGACATAATGATTGATAAGAATATTTTATTAATTATATTGCAAAAATAATGTCTAAGATCTTATCGATTGATGGCTGTAGTAAACATGAAATATTGGCTAAAATAGCAACACAAAATATACATAATTTAATATAATGAAACCTTATAATCTATGTGAAATTCACTGACAAATAAATAAATATTAATAAAATTTGATTTCATGTTGGTAGAATGTTGGAAACTAGAATCCATTACAAAAGAATGACTAATCAAAGACGATTACTTGATATAATGATAATATAGTACATAATGTATTTATAAAGTGATATTCGATGACGGAATAAATACAAGTAGTCGATAATATATATATTCTACCATTATTCTTTTAATATCACTATACATCTCTATATTTAATGTCCATTATTACGAAAATCATTATTGTTTTCCAGATATTTATTTTAATTGTAGTTAAAATTGTCTTTGAGACAATTTTCAGTAAAGCTTTCGTAACTTGACATCTCGCTAAATTGTTAAGATAAGATAATTATTCGAACAAATTTTCACTTTAAATTATTTTCAGATTTGATTTTCAAAACTCTACTTTTAAAATTTTGTTAATAATTTTATTTAAAGATTAATTGAATTTAAAAATTATTTTATTTAAAGAAAAATAATTATTTAACCAATTTAAAATTAAGTTTAAAATTGTTTACTTTACTAAAATTTTTAATATTCAAATTTCACAAGATTTAATATTTTAAAAGTTGTTAAGTATCTTATGTTATAATTTAAAATGCAAACTATGCCAAAATAATTATTCTTCACGAAAATATAAAAAAACAATTTTCCATCTTGATAACAGAAACACATTTTCAAATATTAAACTTGATATACAAAATTTAAAATATGCCTCATTACTCATTATATATATTATCAGGGGTTGAATGGATGATCTCAAATTCATTTAGGTTTTCTATAAATTAAAATATTCAAGATCTAATACCAATCTTTTTTTAATTTTTCATTCATTCTGAAGCAGTGTCTGAGCATGTTGTATGACTATTGTAAACTGACAAACGTCTGAAACTTTAAAAAAGTATACTTCCTTTGACTCTTTGACCTCTATTAAAACATTATTGACTTTCTATTTTCCAGTTTGGTGTGAGAATCTAAGTGTTTTGTATTAAGAATCATGATTGACTTTAAACAATCCTCAACACTCCTTTTCAAAATTTGTATTGCTCAAATCCACAAATTCATTCAGTTAATAGAGTTACTCATACATGTTTACTCATGTAAATTTTATGAAGATCATTCCACGAATTGTTTCAACGGATTGCGAAACACCAAGCCCAATTGGCAAAACAAAATTGGAGTAAGGAATATAGACAACATTCAGAATGCTTTAAAATTATATGAACTTTCTAACATTTATTCAAATACAAAAATAGTTCACAATAAATTTAAAATCAATCATTGTTTCTTTTTTGTGTTTAGGATTCTTTAATACATTTTAACAATAAATATAAAGAGGTTATAATTGGAATTATTTACAATTATTATTGACAAATACTTAAAATAAATACTAAGAGAAAATATATTTTACCTTGCTTTTGGTATCATTGAAAATTGTATTGAGAACTTCTATAAATTTTCTTAGGTCTGATACACTATGTATTAAAAATATTGTTAATTAGGCCAAGTAATTCAGATCTCAAAAAGTAAAAGTAAATAAACGACTTTAATGAACACTGATATACCACCATTTATTTCTGATATACCAAGATATTTCTTTGGAACAAAGCACCTATAAAAATATCGATAATGGGAGTATAGTTTTTTCAACAACCTCTTAAGACGAAGACTTCTTTAAAGACTTGAATAACCAATAAAAATATTATTAAAATATAACTCCTGAAAATTTGTTAATATAGCTAAGGACGTATTTTAATTAACATTGATCATTAACAATTTCATGCAAAGTAGTTTACAATTATTGGGAGATTGAACTGTTACTAACGCTCCAAATCCTTTTACATTACTAATAGCGCGGTGTAATTTATACACCATTGTTAAATTGTAATTTCAGTGAGACGGTAATTTAAAATATTGAATGTGAAAACTATTTTTAATTTCATAACTTCATTATTATTAAATTTCACAAACGAAATGTATTTTTTTACACATTATCTTCATACAAGCTCTGTTTAAATTTACCGAAAAATTTAAATTTTATCGGTATAACACAAAGATACATAAATTTGGTGTAAAAAAATGCAACAGCGCGAGTCATTAAAATTAATTCCATTGCCATAAATTGAAAATTGGATTAATAGAAAAGAGACTTTATTACCGACAAAATTCAAACAAGTAATCATGCTTCTTTTCAGACTTTATTATTTATTTCGCAGTATGAGGGGTTAATTTAATTTTTCATCTCGCCAGAATAATTTATTATTTTTTAATTTAAAAGGTAAAATATTTTTATGTTAATATGCTTTTTAAATATTTTAAAAAAAGAAAATTATTTTATAAAAGAAAATCATAAAAAATTAAATATCTATTGAAAAATAAAAAATATCTTTTTAATGTATCTATTAAATATCTTAAAATTAAAAATGATAAGAAAACCATTAAATATTCAATTATTTATCTTAAAAATCATATATATAATGTTAATTTACCATTTGATTTAAAGAAATTAAAAATATAATGTTAATTTATTTTAATTTTATATTCTCAAAAATAATTTATTCAAAATAAAACTCTGTAATTTGCGAATTTCCGGGATTTGAAAAAAAGTGGTAAATTTGGGAGGGAGGTAAATTATATAGGTATTATTGGTTATGTAATATACATAGAATCGTTTGATAAAAGTATAATTTTTTATATATTTTGCTATATATGCAAGTTTGTGAAATGGACAATTATCAAAAAAACGAAGAAATTCAAATAATCTTTATTTAAAATCCAAATAAGATTTATTTAAAATAATCAGTTATTTTTTTGAATTTTTTCAATAAAAAATAAAAAAAATAAAAACGTTGCAATATTTTTTGTATTCTAAAATTAATATAAATTGTACTTCTTCTCTGTGAAAAGCTATAAAAATAATATCTAAACAATTTGATGAAAAATAAAAACAAATTAAATTTTAGTAGTCAAATTTAATATAAAAAGTTACTATACCAGAAAAGATTTTATTAAATAATGGTAAAGAGGTTTGTGAATAATAGAGGTATTTTGCGGAAAAAGCCTGAAATGCAAAAAATATGGTAAATTTGGGAGGGTGGTAAATAAAGACAGTTGTAAATAAATAAGTTTGACTGTATTTAAATAACTGAAATATCATATTTTTAATTTAAACCTCTTTGATATTCTTTTTTAACCCTTTCCAACCCATTGTTGCCATATGACAACATATTTGAAAAATTAAATTACAGTTATCTCTTTTATCCAATTTAAACTTTACACATAGTAATAGTTTCTAAAAAGACTAATAGTTGACACTACATATATTAGAATGCAAAAAGTGCGATTCTCACTTGTTTTTTAGCAATTTAAATCAACATTGTATTTCAAAAATAATAATTTGGACTGGAAAGGGTTAAATTTTAATTTTTAAAAACGTTTTGGATGTTAAATATTTATTGAACATTAATTTTAGATAACATTTTTAAAAATAAATTTCAAAAATTTTAATGTTTATCAAAATTTTATTTTAATAAAATATTATACATATTTCTACATCTATTTACACATCTATGTCAATTTTTAAATTATTAAAATCTCAATTTATCAGTGAAATTAAAATGAACTAATCAAACGAATATTTTAGGAAGTTTCGTTGTTAAATACTCGAATCAAAAATCTATGTTCTTGTTGCGATTGTAAACCATTTTCCTATCTGGTTTTATATATTTAAAACGTTTATGTCTTTGGGAATTGCTAGAAACTAATTTTTCGTAATATAAATCTCTACTCCTTTTGAATTCTTTCTAAAAAATCAATAAATTTACATAAAATTGGATGACAAACACCAATTTCAACACATATTTTTCTGTGTGCTGCTTCTGCATTCTTATTTGTCCTGTCAAATTCCACATCCGAGGAGGAAAAAGAGGAGCATTTCTGTCATTTTTCTTCTAATTGGCCACCCAACATAATTGTCTTTAAAACAATAAAGGAAATAACAGAGTGCTGAAGTAGTTACTGATGTAGGATAAAAAATACAGTGAAATGACCATTTTAATTCGCAAAACAAAATCAGGGTTTGAATTATATACACTCATCAATACAATCCGTTTACTTGTGACTGCACATTACGAGCTAAATAAAAAAAACAACCCTGAATTATAACACATGGAAGACTCTTCTATTACTAAAGGAATATTTTCGAATGGTATTTATTGTATGTTATGTTTTGTATTTTGTTTTTAGGAATGCTTCTCCAACCCAGATGGTAAATTTATATTTAAATGTTTTGAACTGTCAGATTATTCGGGAAACTTAAAAATTCAAATAACAACTAAAAAATGAAATTAATATATTTTAATCAATAAATAGATAATAGTATTATATTCATAAAAAATATATATTGAAAATAAAATTAAAATATTTTTGAAAATAATTTTAAATTACTTTGTAAGTTAAATTTGTTTGAATAATTAGAGGTTTAGAAATAGAATTAAAATTTGTCAATCAAGAACGATGTCTAACTACGAAAGTCTTGTGTAGAATTGTCGTCCTTTATATAGAGATTCCAGTATTTTCCAACGCTGATCAGTCGATTGATGAAAAACCATTTCTCTTTGGATAGCGACTTTCCCATTGTCATCACCTAAAGAATTCGATAAATGATGACACTTTTCCAGCACATCCGTCAGCTTTTCAACGATAGTGAGTTCCTTCGGAGGTACTTTATCCCCAATGCTAATTTCATCCGTCTATAATTATAATATTCACTTCCAGACAGACTAATGCTTTCTGAAGAGCTTTACGTATCAATAAAAATCGGTGCAGCATGGCATACAAGTAGTTCCATCGCGTTTTAACATCAATCACAATATACGCCTCTTTCCTGTGTTCATATCGAACAAACTTTTTGAAGCTGTCATTCTTCAAAGGACTTCGGTGAAAGGCTTTCGCTACCTTCCTTACTTTCGATATGACATTTTCAAATTTTTTGATAAAGTAACTTTTTCTATTTTTCTTATATATACAATAAAATTTGTATTTTCAATGTAGTTCTTTGTCATTGACAGAAATTTTTAATTTTCGACATAAAGAAAACTCTTTACGAAAAAAACACATAAAATACGAAAAACAAATTAAATCCTCAGAACTTCTCAATCTAATAAAAGTTACAACAGGAATATTAAAAAAACCTTAGTTTCCCTTCGCTATTTTTATAATTTTTATTATTTTAGACTAGCTAATAGTTTGAAGATCAAATTATTTTATAACAAATCGACTAATCTTACTTAATTTTTTTATTTTGAAGAAGATTTTGAAAATTTATTAACCCATCTTTCTTTTCTGACCAGTGAGATGAAGAGAGTTGACGCAAAATTTCTTGGACATTCTGAATACAAAGATTAATTTAGTACTTTATTGGGTGCAAATCAACTTCAGTTGGTTTTATAGCTCGCAAACTCGATTTTGATACTTCAGACGACTCAATGGAAGATGTCTCACTGCCATTATCATCGGAGCTATCGAGCCTTCTTCTACTGATCAAACCCTGGAAGTGAATTAAAAAAGATCTAATTACATTTAATTAATACTAACACTATTAGGTGGCTCAATTCCATTTTCAAATCCCGTGTACAGACCTATTAACATAACGAAATTAGTATTTTTATTTTTCTCCTGAGGTTAATTTAACTTTTTTCTCAAAAATTACATTTAAACTGCAATTAGATAGGAAAATATTATTGTAAAGATATTAATTTTATTTACTTTGCATTAATATTTAACTAATTGAAAAGATAAAAAATTAATAGTTAAAATAATTTTTTGTTAAAACGGGATCAAAAAAGATAACTTAAAGAAATGTTATAATTCCTTAAAGATACGGCTACTGTTACTCTTATTTTTCTACGAAATACCGATATCTTGCCATGTTATAAACAGTTATTTCGTGTTTAAAATATATATGAAAATAATTAATACACATTGCTTGACAAGCGTCTCAAAGAAAGTGCCACAATAAATTGCCAGTGTTAATCAGATTACTTATTTTATACAGCGTGTATCACAATTTTCAACTAATGTGAATGTCTGTTTCACAAACAAATCGCTTTTTATCAGTGTTTTATTCATTGTTTAATGATGAGTGAATGTCTGTAGACTGGTATCCTGAAGAGATTGTCGAATACATGCACACAGATTGCACCATTATTATTAATTTAAGTAATTTTAGAAATTCTATTAATGTAAAATGAAATATAATTTATAAATACTTGCAATGAGAATAATTTTATATTTGTGAGCAGTATTTGTAACGTCAATATCAGAAGTCATTTTACTCAAATAATATCTTTATAAAACAACATTCAAAAAATTTTCCATCCATCAAATCAAAAATAACATTCAACTTTTAAATTTTTAAATGAAACTATTTATCAAAATGATTATATATATTTAATGTTTTAAAAATACTTAATGTTAAAATTTGTTTTTTTACTTTAATTCTTTTAAAATGTTTTTTTTATAATTTTGTTTTTCAACGAAATCTTAAATATTGTTTTTTTAATTTTTTCGTTGTTTTTATAAAAAACCATTTTTTAATATTTTATTATTTTAGAAAGTTTAGAAATAAGTTATATTTAAAAAATACGTCATTTTTTTATTTTTTTAAATATTTATTTTTTTAATCATATCAATAAATTAATTTAAAATTTGAAAATACATTTTTGCAAATATTAATATTTTTTAATTGGATTTAAATTATTTTAAAAATACTGTTTTATTTGTTATCTGTTTTGATCACTCATTTTTTCTATTAAAATACTATTTTAATTCAAAATAAATTTATAATGTCCTTAAATTCAAATTTAAAATACTTAATTAATTTTTGAAATTTACAATTTGATTTTAATTCAAAATAATCTTTTTTAAAAATATTTAAATTTTGATCAACGAACCAAAATTAATCACCTCCTCATAATATTAATAACTGGTGGATATTGTAAAAACTATATACCACAAAACCCCTTGGATATGAATGTAAAATTAAAATATACATTACATTTCTACAATGGGTTATTTTATAAAGAAAACATGTCACAGTTTTTGACAATTAGTGATGTATATCTCTCAAAGATTCCAAATCATATTTCATTCTGCAGATGCAATTGTAGTTATACTAATAAATGTGTCATCATTCATATTTATCACTTCGATTATAATAAATTAATGACACAGAAATAAAGCTTAAACAACGAATATTATTGAAAAAAGATTAAGAGTTACAAATGTCTCCAGAAAATATTCATAATTATGATTTGGACGAGAATGGCATTGAAAATAAGTTAATAAACAAAATATAAAAATAATAATTCTTTATCGATTAAGATATTTTTCTTTCTGTGTTCTGGCCGACCCTCAGGTTACCCCGAGGATCGGATGGTAACATATGAGACGCAGCAATTGAAATCTTTGATGTTGGGCCCATTGAAATAAAAATTTTCATTGAATTTTAAATTTAACGCTTGAAAACCGGACAGTGTCACCATGAATCGACAAATTGGACATCTAATTGAATCACATTCAAATAAATCATCGTCATATTCACCATCGACACCGCCATCGCGACCTCATAAGGCCGAATCGATTCCAAAATCCATTAAATAGTGATTTCGGTGCCAAGATCGAGTAAATGTAGCCTTATCATGAATAAAATCATCTGTTTGGGGAGAATTCACCTGATTCACTTCCTCATTCATCACTCAAAAATCGCACTTCGAATCTCCAAAATCAATTTCAAAAATATTTCATTTTGTCATATGTACAAATATCTCCTCCGGAAAGGAATTCATTCAAATTACAATATCGAATTTTTCTAAAACAAAGCTCCACCTCGAGAATACAAAATAAGAAAATTCGTCGTAATCTTTTTTATTCAACAAAATCATAAATCATCCACAACTTTTAAATCCCAAATAATCGATGATCATAATTTCGAATGTTACCACATTTAAACCAAAATCGATTTGACCAAAAAAAGAAAATTTATGAACAAATTCGATCGATTTTAATTTCGCCAAATTAAATTACAAACTAATCGATTATAACAATTTCCAAACTTTTCTGCAATTTATTTTTTTTTAATTTATGAACAAGAATTCATCAATATTTTTAAACCTTTTTTTGTTGTTTAATTAATTTTTCTTTAACTTATTATTTAATTTAGCAGCATTTATACATATCAATAACAACAAAAATAAAGAACAAATAAATTATCAGAAATTGTCATTCATATTCTTTTTAATTTGAAAAGAAAATGTTTTCGAAACGTAAGAAGAGAGAATTATCGGCGATATAAATAAGGATACAATTTCAATTAAAACTAAAACTATAATCATAATTAAACTGCATCCTGAAAACTAGGTAATGAAATGAAACTTAATACTTTATTAGTTGTAAACATTAGATTGACAGAGAATAATCTTTACCACTAATAAAGTATCAAGTTTCTTTTCAAATAAATCTAAAACTCATTTGAGTTGGAAAGCAAAACTAGTGTATCGATTTAAATGTCTCATCTTCCACATATGAACTTTTTGTATTCTCGTCTAATATGACCTTCATTCCCATATTTATAACATAATTTTCATCTCTCTTCTACATTCATAACTTTTATGTTCAAATTCATTGAATTTCAATCACGTTATTTTATTTTCCATCATTGAGCGCCTTTAGAGAGTTTCTCATTTTTCTACAGTATATTTTAATATTTCTCCTTTCCTGAGAACATTTCCATATGTTGTTTTCACTGAATACATTAGTTTTTCGGACTTCATTACTTTTTCTATTTGATTTATGATATTCTTCATGTCCTTTGTCTCCTCAATTTCTCTAAACTTCATCTCTTCCTTTACATCGTTGTCTTTTGAACTGTATCTTAATATACATCTTTCCGATTCGTCCGCGGTCTACTAGCGTCTTGCCAATATCATTGATACTTTATTGGCCTTGGAAAAGTATTGATTTGTTTGTTTTTTCAAGGCCTCTTCTAGATCTTGCACTATTTAACTTTTCTTTTGAAAAACTTCTCAAAGACGGACACCATGCAGGCCCTTACGCAGGAGGGATTAGGGGTATACATCCCATCCTGAAAATTTTTTTATTATGATTTTAATTACCTCTAAGTTTTTTAATTGAATATAAGTTTTGAAGATCAAAGAAATTTTTCTTCCTCAAAACATTAAACATGCTGCAGATAATGAAATCCTCTTATCTATAGAAGCCAGTAAGGAACAATGGCCTAGTGATATTAGTTGCACTAATGGAGTATTTTTGGCGAAGTGACGATGTGGAGACATCATTACTGTATTTT
This sequence comes from Girardia tigrina, assembly GCA_001938485.1. Lineage (NCBI taxonomy): Eukaryota > Metazoa > Platyhelminthes > Tricladida > Dugesiidae > Girardia > Girardia tigrina. The sequence goes on from MQRK01234575.1 coordinate 33,266, forward strand.
CACGCATATAATCCGCATAATATTTTCCTGGCCAGGGGCATTTTGGGTAGGTAAAATCACATACTACCCGTTGGTTATCATCGTGAAATGTTAGCTGATATCGTCTAAAGTATTTTTAGCATGCGCAACCAACTTTTAGACCTTGGAAGTAGTGTGCGTCATAGATAAAATCGCATATTATCCGCGGGTTATATGTGTGAAAATACGGTATATTAATCAAAATATCTTTCAATAGATTATTTATTCATTTTATAATTAATTGTAACTTTTATTTACATCCTACAATTCACAATATGTTGAAGTTGTTTGCAACTTTAATATTTATGTAATTCTTGTATAAATGTATGTAATTATGTTTCTCATAAAAGTTATTAAATGTGGTATTTCGATAGAATTATAAAATTTATTATTTTAATAATAATTAATTGAAATTTTTTAACTTTGAAAATAAAACCTCGAATAATAAAACAAATATTATGTAATAGTATATCGCCCCAGAAATATTTTTCTGCTTACGCACCCAGCTTCATACCTTTTTATTTCAACTGAAACGTTTTCGTATATTGGTACTAGTTCATGCGATAAGCAAAACCCAAATGTGACGGATAAATGTATTTTACCAATATTACTCAGCATTGGCGCACAGGGTAGTGAATCATACATAGACTTTGTATCGGGTAAAACCATTTGACAAATACAAAGTTTTCTGATCCTCTCACACGGCTTCAGATGCAAGAGTGCAAGCTTTCAATGCACTGGCATGCTTCGGCCTCCCTCTGAGAAATGACGAAATGTTCCTTCGTTCCGTGATTCTGGAAACCTTTGGCTGTATAAACGCACTTAGGGCAACGAAGAAATGGACAATGAACACTCCCTTATCCGTTATATTATCCAGCCGAAAACTGAGAACCACACAAGAGATTATTCTTTGACAGTTCTCATCAGTCACACCGGCAGACACTGGCATATCATGTTCTGCGATCAATTTCAAATGTCCAGTACGTCTTTCTGTTTCTGCTCTTTGTACTACTTGGATTTCCGTAGTACCAAAACTTTGGATTCGATGATCAATTAATAAATGTCGTTGTAGCTATAATTATTTTTATAACTTTTGGGACATATGAATGAACCACCACATCTTGTATCGTCAGCGACGTGACCAGATGTACAGTCTTAATGTGTTTTGTGAGTTCCTTCTACTCAGCAAATTCTTTAAAGCAAGAATGGAATGTGCTAGATTGTTAATAGTTTGTTAATATTAATGCTAATAGTTTGATACGTGGCCGAAACATTTTTGGATATTCTTTCTCGTGCTCGACTACCTCTTTCAGTTGCTCAGATACGGTTCCTTTGATCAGGTGTTTAAATTGCTTATCATTGTCGATAAGCCCTCTTTCGTTTAGACTGTATTCTGTAAAATCTGACTTATTGTTGAATATCCAGAGCACATCGCGAGCAATGTGCTGTCTCATCAGTTGCTTATTACGGGAAATGATTCTGTTATTTTCTGAGGTGATCTCAGAGTTTAGAACTCTTCGAACCTCAATCACACCCTTCCGTGAATTGTATTCATTGAATACTATGCACCTTTTTGCCAGAATCACTCTTGCCCAGTCAGTCCAATCGTCATGCCATTGTTGGGGATCCCATCGAGTTTGGTATTCCTGAGAGCCGTCATCGTGCAGCAATTATGGAAGGTTTGTAACCGTGCAAGTATTTCATTTATTAAATAATATTTGAAAATGTTCATTTCATGTAACCGTGGAACATTATTTTCTATTCACAAATCTTTATAAATAAATATAGGGTAATATAAATATGGATACGTTATAATTTTAAAACCTCAATTTTTAAATTGACGATTTCTTAATTTTAGAGTTTAAAAAGTTGTTAAGGTTTACAATTTTAAATTATAACATCAAAATTTTCGTAAGCACAAAATTCTAACAATTATTTTTTTAATTTTTGTTCTAAAAATTTTTGAATAAAGATGTTTTAATTTTTGTAATTTTTAATTGCCCTGTGACAACGAATAACCAAATCTGCAAAATTTATTTTTAAACAAAACACTGCGACAGATTATTTAAACAAATTTACATCCATACTTTTTCATGCTAAATATTTCATTTATTAAATAATATAATATTAATATTAAATATTTCCATTAAATGTTTTTCAATATATTGTAAAATATTTACCAATTTTATATGGTTTTGGCATTTTGAATTTAGTTTGTTTTTATAAATTTTGAAGTTATGCAGTGTTATTCGGAAATATAAAACTTTTGATTAAAAAATATTTAACTTTTTAATATAAATACCGGATACATATTACATATAAAGATTTACATACAAAAATTTGTATTCATATAAATATTTTATCAGGTACTCGTATTTATAGCAAAAAAGTTAGATATTTTTTATATTTTGTAATCAAAAGTTTTATATTTAGGAATAACACTGTAATATGTAATTTGAATTTTGTAAATAAATTATTTGATGAGAGGAAATTTTAAATTACTTCTCATAAAACAAAACAAAATTAAAATTTTTTGTTCAATAAAACATTTGTTTAATAAATATAATTTTAAGAAGATTTACCTGTTGAGACTAGATTTTTTCTTCTCGGCAATGATGCAGAAACAGATCCTGTGGTTTTATATCGGTGTGATGAATAAGAATCGTTCCGGGTTTGACTGGATCCGTGATTACCTGCACTTCCATTTGATGATCCACTGTTCTTTCTTGCTGTTTGAGGAGTTGTTCGTGTAGAACTCTTGTAAGCATAGCCAGTCAAACTAGAGTTACTACCCTTCATGTTGGACGATTCAGAAGCTTAAAATATTTGGAAAATAAAGATTTATATTTGCTATCACGTTAATTATTCCTAACTCCTTACTTCTTGTTACAGAAGATGTCATCAAATTTGTCGATCGATCAGGTTGTGTTTTGATTCTCGATCGTGCTTAAAATGGAAATAAAATAATTATTAAAATAAAATCTAATTAAATAAAAGAAATTAAAAATGAAACTGAATTTTGTATAATTTCCTCGCAAATTAATATTAGATGTGCCAAATATTTGATATGCGACTTTTCCAAATTAGCTGACACGGAAAAACATAAATAATGATAAGAATATATCATGTTGCCCATAAAATTGAATAAAACTATACAATTGGGCAAAACAAAGATAAGCAGTTCAATGCCGGACTCAAATATTAAAATCATAAAAATTGAAACAGTTTTTAAATCCTTTTCTAATTAATAAAATATTCAGTCACTTTTCAGTAACTATTAATTAATCAATTATGAGAAACATGCTGAATTGCCATGGAAAGCATAGAATGGGACATGAAATTGATTTTTTAGAGTAGATATCAGTAACTAAGAATACAACTCTGAAAGAATAATAATTACTAATTACTAAAAAAATTATAATATTAGTTTTATAAACCTTGTTTAAAAGGGCTTTATTGATTATTTCAATAAATCATTTTTATGTAAAATTTTTTTCCGTTGCGAACCCATTTAAGATCCACAACTTTTTCGCGACCCAAAATATAAAAAATTAAAGTAATAATTTTGTGATGTCATTATTATTAATTATCATAAACCACAATTTATTATAAAACAAACTTTTACAATATTTTAATACAAAAAATAAGTAGTAATTATTAATTAATCATCATAAAACAATTTATTGAATAAATTATATTCTAAAACAAACTATTACAATATTTGACAACGAAAAAAAATCTTTAAATGAGATGAATGATCTTTCTTTTTGCTACATAACAAAACAAAACGGGGACTTCAAAATTTGGCGCCGCGACCCACAGTTTAAGATACGCTGATCTATATATTTAAAATTAAGAAATTAGCAAAAAAAGAAAGACTTGCATCATTATGTACAATAAAGAAATGATTTTATTTGGAAAAGAAAAACAATTTGTTGATTAATTTTGTACGAACGCCTTTTGTTTAAATGAATTCATAAGTGTTATTTGGCGGGAAAATTTGTGAGCAAAATTTGATCTTGACGATATGAAAATTGTTGACGATGGTAAATCAAATGTAACAAGTTTCTAAATATTCTTTTAAACGAGGATTTTTGGACAATGAGAAAACATTTAATGGTTATGAAATCGATAATTGATGTATCGAAAAAACAATCAATGAGCTTTTGTTTTGTCATTCCTTTTCACGACTTAGAGACACTACATCCACAGTGCCTTGCGATCGCGTTGCGCGTGCTCTACACTAGTTGCAATAGAGTGGGTAAACAATCTTGCAATTCTGCGTTAGATACTTAATGAACTTGGTTTAAAAATTTCTACATGGCCCGAAAAAAAATTATTTACCTCTTTTTAGTTCATTCATTAAGGGAGAAAAACGAGGTTTCTTAGACAACATTTTTATAATATAATTGAAATATTTGAGAAAAGGAATATTCAATAGACTAAAAAAGTTAATATAGATTCTTGCAGCTTAAGTATATTTCCGATTTGATAGGCAGTTCATCTTCTTACAAATCAAAATTGATTCTTAATTATTTAAAATACATAGAATTCTTTAATTATCTTCATTGTCCGGTACCAACGTAAAAACTCTCTGTCCCTTTAATTAAACTCTTTCAAAAGAAATAACGATATTTCTAATGCATTGAGTGATAATAAGAATTAATTGTAATATTTACCTAAACTCGAATCCTTATACAATTCCTGCACAGCTACAAAGCATGTCTAAATTAAAAATATTGGAATAAACTTTCCACATACTTCTGAAAATTATACATGAGATTTATTTATATTCATATGATGGTCAAAGTAATTACTGATTTAAACTAAACATTTCCTAAAGATTCATTTAATTGATGAGCATATTCCTGACTTGTGCCGAAACAATTATTACATTAATATGAAGATGTAAATAAATGGAAAGTAAAGCACTAGTGCAAAATATATGGTCCTTTTTCAACAAGCGATGAATAAGAAGTACAAACATTATTATACCTCTACCGTTTTTAAATCACAAATATTACTAAATAATTTGGCTCACTCAGTGAAGAATAATTGCTTCTTGATTTACCAGTAGTGCATTCATCTCCACTGTCTGACACTGAGCTCTTCTTTAGCGATTTGCTAGCATAACTACTTGTACCCAGTTTTAGAGTGGACGGAGGACAAATTGTTCTTTGCTTAGTTGAGTTGTTAAATTGTGCCAAAATTTCACCGGCTGGATGATAAGAAAGCTCTTTTTCAAGAAGACTCCTTCGACCAGAATCCATTAGCATAAGCATCTTGTTAGCTTCTTGAGGAAAGTTAAGAACAAAACCGATAAATGCACTAGAAAAGAAAATAGATAGCGAACTAATTAATCATAAATAAACCTGCGAGACATGGCTCTAGCTTCTTGGTCTGCATCTGCCATACCTTTATCAAGTGCACTTTGAAGATTCAACAGTTGTTTTTCTACGACATTTGGATCCCATGATGTACAAATTATTTCAAGTAATTTTGAAGCATACCTACGAAAAATAATTAAAATAATCTGATTAGTAAGCTGTTGTTTAAAAAATAGGTTGTTGTATAAGTAATATATAAATATATAATAATCCGTTAAAAAATACTAAAAAAATAGGTTGATCCATAAGATTAAAGTCACAGAGTAACACAATGAATGAATCATATAGTTGAATCAAATGATGTTCAACTGGAATCCATTCATAATAATTTTATTATTGATTAATTACAAAGATTTTGTATTTAGAAATTAATAAATTCAAATGCTTTTTTTCTAGTATTGTGAACTAATATTCGAATAAATATTTCTTGAAGCACTTTTTAAAACATAGTTAAAAAACATATTAGGGATAAAAATAAGACGACGCATTTCGAGATAATAATAATCTCATAATCAGGTCACAAAATGTACTAAGCAAGTACACTATATGGAAACTTGCCGAAAATAAATAAAATTTATCCACTAAATTATTTGATGAAAATAATTTTATTTAACTTTTCCTTAAAATTAAGAAAAATGCATTACATGCAATCAATTTTTGAATTTTTTTGATTATAAAATAAATAATGACAATTTATAACTTGAAAAGTAATAAAAATAAAATATGCATTTAATCATCTAAATGGTTAATGTAACACAAACATGCAGTGCAACAACAAAAAGCAGTATAGAAACAAGCGTTCACAAACTTTTGCACCTGACTTTATATATATATATATATATTGGTAAATAGTAACCGGGACGTAAATTATCTTTCAGTTTGACCTTGGACAAACTTTATTAAATATTTGATATTGAAACTGCTCTACTCTTCCTATTTTGTTTATTAATCAATGGTTTATGTCTGAGTGACACTTATTCACAATACAATTTCTCAAAACAGAAATCAAAGGTAGTTTGAAGAATAATAATTTCATTCTTTGAAATGGATTAGGTTTTATAATTGCAAAAATTACAATGATCAAAAACTTCACTCAATGGACTTGGTTGTGAGAGTTCACAAATCAGTGTTTCTGGATGATTATTTCTTTCCAATTCACACGTTATAATACACGTGAGATTAAAATAGATATAAAATTAGCTTTAGTTTACAGTTAGTTCTCGCTTTAACTGTAAGGAAGTCTCTCACTTTGAGTGTACCAATGACTATATCGTAACATTGTCAATATTTTATGAATAGTTTTTTTTTCAAATTTCTAAATCATACATAAAATGTTCTGCATGATTTTAGAAAGTACCATCTTATCAACTTTTTTGATCAGTTGAGTATTAATTATATCCAATCTTAGTCTAATATTGGTCTCTATTTTCCCTATTTGGGACCAAGTATTATTAAGTGGTCTTCTGAGGATATTCAGACTATAGTACTCGTACTTATAATAAGAGATAAGAGTCAAAATTGTCAGAAAAAAATCCTTTAGTCATGCTTTCTTTATATTTCTCTTCATAGATACTTTTTAATATTGTATAAAGTCCTGTGTTTGTTTGTTGATTTTTAATGAAATATTTAAGATATTCTTTTATTAATTGTTTTATAGATTGGATAATAATTTTTTATTCTAATTATATACATACAATTTATACAGGTAAAATCTCAAAATTTGTAATAATTAATAATAAAATAATGGACGAAATTAATTATTGATTTGTTATTATATTTATACAATACATAGATTGTGTCGTTATTCTAATTGAAGGATCACAAACTTCCTGTATAAGTATGACAGGTAACACAGGAATGGTTCATAGATGGTTCGGAAAACATTTCTTTACCATTGCTAATTTATTTTTTCGAAATAACATAACAAACTGAGTTTTTTTACAAAAAATATACGAATAATTTTATTTTCTGATTCATCACTTTATATATCTTTTTTTAGATAAAATAAATTTTTCATTAATTTATTTGATATTTGTAAAATAAATGCCGAAAACTAGCAGAATAGATTAATCATTGTAAAACATTAATTTGAATATAATTGTTTCAATTGGCAGAGAATCTGAGATGCTGGGAAATAATTCTGGATTTCCGAATTACTAACAAATATTTGATATACAGCGGAACTTCTAATAGGCGGACCCCTTCGGGATGTATAATAATGTCCGGTTTATAAAGGTATACGGATTTAGGAATTTCATGCCTACTTTTAAAAAAATGTATGCACATATGTTATAAAATATAAAAGTGATCTATAATATAGAGTGACACTTCTACAAACATGCAAATGAATTTTCAGTCTTTGCTTTGGTTTTCCTCATATGCGACCAAAACCTCAGTTTTACGCTTTAAAATGTAACGTGCTTGCATTTTTCCTATTTTGAATTCTTTAGCCACTTAACGACAACTTGTCCCACTTGTTTCAAAACATTTTATCAATTTAATTTTTTCGGCTAAAGTTAATTCTTTTCTATAGTTTTTTGGAAACTTGAAGTTTGACTTAGATGCATTATTATTATTATTGTTTGATGCTGAGATCATTATGAGAAAATATGTAACATTAAAAATAAATTACCAGAAGATTGTTTCCCATTTATTAATCTAATTCGTATCAAATTTATTTCCCAATTTTGGCATTTAATGTGGAATCGGTAAGTCATCCAATATAGAACAGTATTAAATTCAAAATTCATGCAATATGTTTTGTGTGCAACCCTATGCGCAATTTATGTCAAATATCAACAATTATACTGTCCGCTGTTGGAGGTAAATTTGCGTGTAGTGTAATAAACTTTGAAAACTGTTTTGTCTCTTGTCCGGAGTGGAGAGTGTCTGTATCTAAGAGCTGATTCAATACACATTAAATCACAGGCGTGAATGGTGCCTGTAACTTTGTTCGTTCTCGAGGTGTCCGGATAAGGAGGTTCCACTGTATTACCTGTTGTATCCTTGATAGACATCTTTGACTTACAAATCATGTTTTTTAAGGTAAGAAAGTACTAGACTAAGTTGTGAAAGTCATAAAATAGATTAGGTGTTTTAGAAGATATGTCTAGGACTATTTCAATTGAAGTATACTAAAAAGCCCTCCGAATGCTACAAATAATGTCATAAAAACATAATTAAAAATTACTTATAATTTGATATATAATTAACTTTATTTATTAAAAGAAGCTTAATTATAAAATGATGATAGGATTTTTTCTCCCGCCAAAAAATCCTTTTTTACTGTACTTTGAATAACTTATGGTTTACCAATCAATAAAAAATACATCTAATTGAAATAAAAAAATATATAAAAAGAAATTAAAAGTCGGTCCATGTTAAAACCTACCGTCTTGTACCGTTGGATTTAGAGACCATTGCTGAAGATACGTGAATTAATATTTTTGGAGAAGGAATATTCTGTAAATTACACATAAACCAATGATTAATTTAATTATTTCTACCAACCGTTACAATTATAGAAAGACAGACCATACCACTGGTAGACATTATTCGAGCACTGTTTGGTATTAACCCAATTAAGTAAGGCATCATAGCGTCGGCCATTGATTCTGATCGAATTTTGAAAACATGTGTCAAATAACTGAGTAAATTTCAAAAGAATAATTATATTTTTAATATTAATTCATACGCAACAGTCAGACAGGCTTCTCTGACAACTTGAGACCGTAAATCTGATAAACAGGACTGTAATGGCACCTGTAAATTTCTAAGACATGAAATAAATTCTTCATTATTTGACAACGATGACGATATTGACTGAAGAGTTTTTAACTAAAAAAATAAAATACAGTAGCATTAATTCAAATTTATCTAAACAAATCATTTATTTTAATAAAGATTCTATCAACATCAATTATAACTTATTTATATATTGTTCTTTTATATTTCTGAGAAAAAAATTAGGATGTTGTGTTTTGTGGCGTTGTATGCCGTTGAAGAGTGGAGCATCTTCAACCCTAATTCATGATTAATATTTTTAATATTTTTTTATTTAAAATTAACGACTGAAATTTAAATATCTAAGAATTATCATTTTGGATAATTCTTAGATTCAATCAAAACAAAAACATCATACCAATTAAAATGTTATGTTAATTAATCTGTTGTCAATATAAATAATAATCTCAGAGAATTTTCGTTCGAGAAGTTATAGAAGAATATTCTGTAGATTGCTCGTAAACCCATAATTAAATTAATTAGTCACACACCGGAGAGAGTATATAAAATATATCTTATCTACCGTTATAAAAAGTGATAAATAACATCATTTTTTCTTATAAAACTGATTTTCAGTTTTCCGAAGTGAAATAAAATTTGGATAAAATAATTTTTCAAAAAGAAGGAATAATATAGATATTTATAATTATTTTCTATAAAAGTCCAAATTCTGGGTAACATTTACTATAATTCAAAAATTAAATAGTGTGAGTAATTCTTTTTTTGAGGCGATTTATTTAAACCATGTCAGGAGTTTTGTATGGTTAAAATCCGTTAAACTTGATGTTGAAAGAGCAACAAACAGTCATTTTGATGCGCCATCAGCACTCTTCAATGATCCACAATACATAGAAAAGCGCGTGATATGATGCGTAAGGTAAAATAATAGAGCAGAAACACACTTAGAATTAACTAGAACATCCCAGTATTGTTATCCGGGCTGATCCTAAACCTTTAGCACATGCAATGCGACTGAAAGACCCGAGTCATAAGCAACTGCACTTTATATACTACTTATCATAATTCCAATGTAGCATTCATTATACCCAAAGTAATTCTAATATAAAGGCTGATTAATTCTCTCGTCCCATCCTAAATAACATTACTTAATTAGATTTTTTGACATCGAAGCATGGCGAGAAAAACAAGATAAAGTACGAAGTAGTGGCAATTTTACATCCATAAAGCTTAAGAAGATAAATAATATCTGGTATAACATTCTTATTTAAGGATATAACAGATCATTCATTCCAAAAGAATTCCGAGAAAGCTTACTAACACGAAACAGGTCACAAAGGATACAAGACAACGGATCAACTTTTGATATTACAAGTCCTATTGAAGAACACAAGTAATGACATACGTGGTGCGTTAAATAAGTAATCGGCTGAAGGTAAAAAAAATGTAATAGCAAATTGTATTTTTTTTGTGTGATTAAATAAATTAACCCTTTCCAGCCCATTGTTGCCATATGGCAACATATTTGAAAAAAATTAAATTACAGTTATATCTTTTACCTAATTTAAATTTTACACATAATAATAGTTTCTAAAAAGTCTAATAGATGAAACTACATATATTAGAATGCAAAAAAGCGCGATTCTCACTTGTTTCTAGAAACAAAACAACAATAAAAATTTTTTTTTCAAAAATAATAATTTGGGCTGGAAAGGGTTAATACAGGTTTTAATTTCAATAATTGTTTTATTTTATCAAACATTAAAATTTTTATTGCAAAATTTTGAATTTTCGTCACTGCGATGATTTCAGATTTCAAATATCGCAGCGTTATCAAGTTCTTTGTGTTGTAGAAGATATGCAGTGAAATTAAAGATCTTTAGAAGTCAACTTACCTCTACAACTACCCATCTCTGGCAACTGTTAAATATTGAATCAGAGAGTTTAAATGTCGTCAAACTTCCGTTTGTTGGCCAAGAAAAATCAGATCGGCCACAAGAAATTTTTGGCACAGTTGAGGAAAATTTTGAGAAGATGGTCTATGAAAAGTGTCGAATTACCATGAAAATGTGGTCAACGAAGCTCAATATCAGTGTTGGTACAGTCCTCGCCAAATCTGTGCTCCAGATTCTTAGCCCTCTTCTTGACTCGTGAAATGATGCAAAACCACTTAGAGTGCAGTCAGAAAAACATGAACATGTGAAAGCAGCGTGGTGAGACTTTTCTGCAAATTTAATTACGGAGGATGAAACCCCACTCAATATGTATTTGTCGGAAACAAAGCGTGAATCAGTAGAATGGAAAATACCTAGAGAGAAGCAACTTTTGAAGATGCGATCGGGGACAAGTCACAGGCGAGTGATGATACCTTCCGACCCCATATTGAGTCGCTAGATTTTAAATTAAAATATTTTAATAAAGGAATTTGAAAAACATTTCACGTCATTTTATAATCTTTAACCTTCTATATTTGAAATATATTTCAAAAATTGTAAAGCTTCTATGTATGATGTTACTTAATGAAAAAAAATCGGCACAACCGAAATTGGAGCATCTGTGGAGATAACTGATCTTTAGTGATCTCATTCAATACTTAAGCAGCATACAATTGGACAACACAAAGAGAAACTTGAGTAATTTAATGTTTATTTCTATAAAGAAGCTAATTGACAAATAGAAACTTAATAACATAACCCTGACCGAGAATCTGGCAATGATTTTTATTTTTAAAACAGATCGAAATTTGGATGAATTCATTTCTCGCACTTATTATTGCTTCATCTCCAATTTCTTTTGTAGGTATAAAATCATAATTTTGTCTTTTTATAATACATCCATCATAATTATTTTAGAAAAAAAGCAATTAAATCAATACTGATATGTTAGAAACATGAATGCAACGCCATCTTCAAAACAGAGTAAATAATAATCATGAGAATAGAAAGAAAACTATTTTTAGGCAGAGAAACCATAGACTGATATTTATAAAGGAATTAAATTTGATAAAATATTGGTTTAATTATTAGTAAAAAATAAATATTTAATATTTCTTCATAATGAAACAGTCAAGATGAGAGGAAGCAAAAAATAGAATTTGAGAAAAAAAACTTTTTCGACGATGTAAAATATGAAGAATTTATTATTAGAATAGGATGTAGCTGGAATAGGAAAGAATATATTCATCAATGATACAACGAAGATTATTGAGTATTCTCAAAAGAAATTTTTCGATTTGGTTCAGAAAATTAGGAATAAATGAATATTTTATTTCAACAAAAATAACCACTGTATCACATTTCAAACCAGAAGTATTATTGAGCATTTTTATTGCATTAACCCAGATGATTTCAGGATACAGAATCAAACAGTAAAGGTAAGATTGATAAAACTCAAGTAAAAAATCTGAGCAATGACAATTTAAAAGTGACATCGAAATCATTAGAATAAATAAGAGATTCAATAAAAAGTATCAAACATTGTAATGTACTATATTAACATGAATATACAGTGTCGCTCAAATTAATCCGTCAGTACATTTTTTTTCATATTATTTAAATTTGTACAAAATTTACCAAACCAACCATTCTTGAAATTTTACATGTAACTAACTTAAACATTGAGTTAATTTATCACTAAAAATATCTCATAAAAAATAAAAATTGAAATATTTATGTAAGATTTTCAAAAAAATTGGTTGCTCAATTTAATCCGTCATTGCGTCATATCAATAAAATATTATCATTTCTGTAAAAATTTATTAAATTATAATTACATTATTGTTTAAGAAACCAAGACAATGAAAATCCTAATAAAATTTTATTAGAAAAAGACAGATCGAATAAGGGTTATTAATATTTTATGGGTCCTCCTTTTGCATCAATACAAGCTTGAATTCGTCGAGGCATACCCTCAATGAGACCATGACAAGCAGCCTTAATGTCCGGATCATTGCTCCATATATCTTTTATTGTATTTATGAGTTCTTCTTTGGTATTTATATGCACAATGTGAACTTTTCTTTTGACAAAAGCCAATAAATTCTCTATTGGAGAGAGATCTAGGCTATATGGAGGCCATTTTAAGACAACAATGTTCTGGCTTTCTAAAAATGAAGTCACAGACTTGGACTTATGACACGGAGCATTATCCTGCTGAAAAATATCAATCCCAACTGAATGGCGTTCATTCATTAGGGGTAACAGGTTCTTTTTAAGGATATTTATGTACTTTTCTGAATTCATGGTTCCTTCAACTATTTCTAAGGCTCCTGTTCCATCTTTTGAAATGCAGCCCCAAACCATAATTCGTTTAAGAAATGGTCGATGTTGCCTTGTGTGTTCATTTTGAATTAGTTGGCCTTTTCTTTTTCTTATATATTGTGCTCGTGGAGGATATATATCAAAAGTAGATTCATCTGAAAAAAGAACCTAAAATTTAATGAAAAAAATTATTATGTAATATAACCATTATTTATTCTCCCTTCTTCCAAAGAAAAACAACCCACTTTTCGTACAATTTACACCATTTATATCGTACATCTTTTTGGCGCTTAGACAGTGAAGGTGATATTAGAGGTCGATATGAAGATAAACCACTTCTTATTAATGATCGTTTGATGGTATTAAGACTCACATTCATGGCATTCAAACCAACAGCAGTTTTTATTGTCCTTGAGGTTGCTTTAGGATTTATCAAAGCTTGCTTCGCGAGTGCCCTGTCAATTCGATCAGATAGTTTTCTTTTTCTACCACATTTTCCATTTCATTGCGCTCCAATTTGATCGGTTTCTTTGTATCTTTTTATGATACCCGATATCGTTGATCGATGGATATCAGTATCCAATGAAATTTGAATCTGTGTCTTCTTCTCATGATATTTTTTAATAATTATTTCACGGATAGATAGTGGTGTATCCATAAGGGCAGAATCTTATTAAATAATATAAATGATCAGTATCATGTATAATAAAAAAACAAAATTTTATTGATATGACGTAATGACGGATTAAATTGAGCGACACTGTAAATCGGTTTTATAATTACTTTTCGAAAATCTGATATTTTGATATTATAAACCATCAAAATCTATTAAAACTATTTTCTAGTCAGGATAGGGGTTATTTAAGTTTAATGCAGCTAACATGGACCCCTTGTCTAAAATTTACAAAAACTTCGATATGGTCCCTTATTCATCCCTGTAAATTTACATCACTAATCTAAAATGTGTAGTACGATTGACATTTTCCTTTTGAAGATTTTCATCTTTTGTGATTAAAATATAAATTCTTAAATACAATATCAAATTAAAATGACTCAGTATAAAAAAATCAGAGTCAAATTATCAAAAAAAGTTACAAGTAAATTTTTAAATAAAATAAATATTTGATCGTTTTAAATTAATGTATTGAAACAAAATAATGAATGCACCAGAACTTTAAATGTTTAATTAAAAATTAAGATAATTAAAATTATTTCCGTAGTTTTTTAGATAAAATAAAACATCGAAATATTTGACATGAACATAAGCGGTGTTCAATCAGTGACAGGTCCGCTGCCCTGGGATGATGGGGCGACAGGTGGAAAACACAGTGACAAGCGATTGTAACTACGGCCGTTAACATCACTAATCAGCCATGGTACCTTATACCGCCACACATCACCCACATTAACTGCATTTCACCAATCAATAAATCGATAATCAGTCGATTATTATTATCATTGATTATATAAGTATTACTTTGGTATTTTTTTATTTATTTATCATTTTACATGTTCAAAAAAAATTTTTTTTCCGAATTTAGATAAGATGTATTTTACAAACCGTAATCTTACCGATTTAATTCTCTTTTCCCAATCTTCACTGTTTCCTTTGAGCCCAGAGATTATTTCTCCAATTGTTTCTTGGAGTTCTCTATTGCTGGAGAGCTTGAGGAAAAATTACGTCATTTCATGTAACGAATTATAATTCAATAGATTACGCTTAAAAATCAGAATTGTTTATTTATTATATATTATTTTGGATTCATTTATTTACTATATTTATTGTAAATTATGTAACAAAAATAAATAATTATTTCCAACTATATTTATTATTTATTTAGATCGATTGAATAACAGAATCAAATTTGTATTATTTTTGTGTTGACAGATGTAAATCTGAAATTGTGCAGTCTAAATAAAATGAAACTAAATTCTGAATATGTTAAAAAAATTAAATAAAAAAAGTAATTAATTTATGAGTCATTTTAATCATTTGTAATTAATAAAAGTAATTAGTCTTCTTTAAAGCGCTATAGGAACTCGGTTACTTTAAATCGCAGGCTGCAATTCGCGTAACTTACTCATTCCACAACGCAACCGCTGACCGATATCCAGACTGCAGCTACCACATGTGGTCAATTCTGCCGAGGTGACAGAACTCGCTCACCCATTCTATGACTTTGTCACCACACATCACTTGCGATATTCCACTCCCCGAGACATCAGTTAGGCACATGACTTTCGTCTTAGATGCACTAATAGTCAACCCGAATTCTGAAATTGTGCTTCGAAGTATATCAAGGTTATTACATGCACGATCAATATCAGAGTCGATGATACATAGATCATCCGCATAAGCAAATCTATTGACTTGTAATTCGTCACCGTACTCGTCGATTAAGATAATTCCTCCCCCGAATCATTTCAGTATCGCTGTTTTGATAACTTCATCGAAGACTAAATTAAAAAAAAACAAGGTCCCAACACACATCCCTGTCTGACACATCTTTCCATGAGAAACTCACGATCTCCCACAGAGGCAATAAAGCTCTCATGGAATTTCTTGATCAGGTAGAGAACCTTGTC
This sequence comes from Girardia tigrina, assembly GCA_001938485.1. Classification (NCBI taxonomy): domain Eukaryota; kingdom Metazoa; phylum Platyhelminthes; order Tricladida; family Dugesiidae; genus Girardia; species Girardia tigrina. The sequence goes on from MQRK01234575.1 coordinate 49,257, forward strand.
GGTCAAGCCGAATCTTTTCAGGCAGGTCCACAGAACTTCACGTGGGTTACTATCAGCAACGTGTTTACATAGCCAAAGCTCTACAGAATCACGGTACGAGGGATCATGACTGGAGCGTGGCCGTGCACTGAAAGCTCGCATTCTTGCATCTAAAGCCGTGCAAGAAAGTCAGTAGGCTCTTTATTGTCTATTTTTGGTTTCTACCCGATACAGAGTCTATGACTCACTACCCTGTACGCCAATGTTGGTACTATAGTCTCTACAATACTCACTTATCCGTTCAGTTGGGGGAGGCTTATTTAAATAAAAAAGTAATTATTGGAGAAGTGTCATTAAACCATTTGATTTGAAACGCAAGCACAATACTAACTATATCCTTATAAATGTGGAAAGAAATGGGAAAATTTTCATCGAAATAACAGTTATTAACTTTTTTATTATGGGTTATTATGTTACAAAAATGTTTAATATATTCATTTATACCAATTAATTATAAATTTTTGTAGAACTGTATCAAATTATAAAACATGTTTTAGAAAACTAAATAAAGTATTATAGATATTAAAAAATAAATGAAAGAAGTAAACAGAATATATAGTAATAAATATTATAGTGATAAATTTTAGTAAAGAAGAGTACAAACAGTACTTCTTAGAACATTTTATTACAATAATTCAGTAAATATTTTACCTCAACAGTGATAAATTTTTAGTAAAGAGTGTATACAGTACTTCTTAGAACATTCATTAATACATTATATAAATGAACTGTTAGTGGTATTCATTAAAGTTTTAATTATTACAAAATTAACGGTCATTGAGAAGTAGCTCAGTGTTAAATTAAAAGACATCTGCACTTTTAGCATAAGACTATCTGTAATTGTCGTTCAAATACAATAGAATAATGTATCATGGGACATCCCAATCCTACTTTAGCACCATCTCCTCATATTCCAATAGAATAATTTAATATGAAATCACAAAGAAAATATGAAAACACAAGAGGATACTTGAATTAGTTAAACAAAATGTGTTTCAAGAAGGAAAATTTGTAAATAATGTTTTTTGACAGGGATGCGTTTGCCTAGATCACAAATGTTTCATTTTACCGTTTTTATGGGACAAGAACAAGTTTAATTCACTATTAGTAGTGTGATTGGAGAAAAAGTACCTTATTTTCCAAATAACTTTGAACGATTAATGGATTTGAATTCTTTCTAATCATTATGAATCATTCCTTTAGTATTCAAATCTTATTGAATGAATGGCACGGAAAATTTTGATAATCTTAATGATCCACTTTTACGGATTTTAAGTCTTGGTGAAATTCCCTTTTTAGAATAAAAATGCCGTCATTCGTGTAAACAATTATATCTCATCCTGGTTATGTAAACAAAGTGTTTAAGATTTTGCCTAACCATAAAATCTTATTTTGAGTATCCATCATTATCTGTATCAAGTCATTAATAGAAATAGGAACTTGATTGATTATCTGAATTTGTTTAGATGATCTGTTTCTGTTTAAGTTTTTTGATTTTTCCGAAATGAGATATAAACATGACATAATAGAAAATAAAAATCCAGATAAAATGGAAATAGTTTTTAATTATTTCTGTTTAATTTTGATACTTGAAAATATATAAAAATCCCACGTATTTTAAATGAATTAGGCTCTACGTCAAAACCCCCCAGACATATACCCCGAAACAAAGAACCTCCCTTACATAAATCTTACCGGTCAAAAACGTTCAATAAAAAAAACTCCCTGATAATATATCCCCCTTGTTAGGAATTTTTTATGAAAGGTTTTTTTAAATTTTTGAAATAATAATTGATATCAAAGTGTCATTTTAAAATCAAAAAAAATCAAGAACTAAATAAAAGTTATATTAACTATGATAAAATTTCGTAAATTTAAACTTTAAAAAATGAAATTAGTTAATTGTCAGAAAGTAAAAAGAAGTCAAATGGATTATTAATACTATATTTATTTTTATTATACCGGTTTGAGATTTATTGAGTAAATAGTTCCTCAAAAGTAAAAAAAATAAATGAATTTAATTTCGATTAAATTTGTTTAAATAAAATGTTTTAGACATTTTTTGCAGAGAAATAAAATTTGAAAAGTGATGTTGGCTTCTAATATCGATAGCGTGGAAGATGTTCCAAAAACATCTAACACCCCTTATTCAATAAAGTTTCAAAATAATCATTTTATAATATTATAATATTTTTAACACAATAAAAATAACCTTTACCAAAAATTTATTTGAATAAACAAATTTATATCATATTTATTTGATCTCTATTCAGTAAAAGATAGGTTATATGCAATCCCACGTAGGTAGCCCATAATCATATGATCACTGTAATTGCGAACAATATTGATAATACCTGAATTTGAATCTGTGTTAATAATAGTTTTCTCGGATTTTGTAACGGATGAACGGCTAACATTTGAATACATTATACTTGCTGCAATGCTTGTTCTCTTTGGAGAAACCCAATGAACTTCCAAAATGTGGGGACAGAACTTCCGACATTGGACTGGAAACTTCTGTACCAACCTTCTACCGAATTATTCGTTCTTAGTAATTGATCTCCACATCGTTGATACATAATCCACACATTAATGGGATAAATTGGCTGTCGTCATCCATGGGATTGAGGTCTTCAGATATAACAATCATTAAAATAATCTACGACTGATATGCTTTCCTGGTGGTAAAATTCATATAATTCTTCAAAAGCATTGACAACTTCATATGTCGGAACGAATGTAAGAGCCGGAACCATTCTTAATTTCAGTGCAAAATCGGAATATTTTATTAACGTTGTTGCAAACCATTCACTTGAATTTTGCAGTAAATGTTCTGATTTAGATGAAAGAAGCATCATTTTGTTTCACTGTCACGGAAAATTCTTTCTAAACTGTTTATAACTGAAAATTCACGATCAACCATTATGGTCATTAGCTTCTAATTGAGATTCAGCATATTTAAGGTCTGAAACATTTTAATGTATGTTTCTTTTGTTTTATTTAGCAGTAATGCATAAATACGTGGAATGGTTTGCCCATTAACTAGTACATTAATCGTGTACAATCTGAAAAAAAAGATCAAGAGCCGTTTTAAAAGTTCCATCTTTAAATCAGAGATATGATATTTCCAAAATTTTCCCAAGATTGTCGGATGTTCCAAGGATTAATATTCTGTTTTTATCATCTGTACCGAAATCAAACAAAAGAAAATGCTGGCCATCACGAGTTACTTTGAAACGATCTAGAATTTCGATTTCATTAACATTTGAAGGAATATGTAATGGGTTTTTGACAGCTTGACGGTGATGTCTGACATTGCGACGCAAATGATTAACAGTCAGCCATTTGGTTTTTATATCTACACTGACTTATAATTTGCTGCACCGCTCATTCATTTAATTCTGCAAGTCTTAATTTGTTCAACAACTTTAACTAGCCTAGTTGAGCTGCATGTGAACCATGAGAATGATCGTTGAATCTTCCCACAACTTCTTCGCCACGAAGTTTAATCTTAGCTTTACATTCGGCATTAATACGTCTTCCCTCACATTCAAATGATATAACAACATTTCTTAAATGTTTATGTTTGACATAAATATAACCTTCTAATATCACTTTAACTTGTCCTTTTTTAGAATATACAATTCCCATTTACATAATAAATCTTTTACTGTTATCTATATTGTTATAAAAAGATTTATATTTTCATACTTTTTATTACAGAACTAATAAACTTTATTACTTAATTAACAAATTGGGTCTCTATTGTTGGTGTAGTGACCCAGTCAATTCTTATATATAAATTATGTATAATAAATTACATATATAAATTTACTAAAAAATAAATCGATTATAAAAATCGACGAATAAAAATTTGATAATTTAAAGTTATCTGTCCTGGACTGAATTTTGATCCTATCATTAGTGGTGTTGTTTGGACCGTTCTATAATTTATCAACTTAGCTGAGCGAAGTATGATCGAATCGAGACTCAGTCATCTAATTGTCGAATCGTATCCTATTGCCGGATAATATCTTATCAATTTGCCGAAAATTAAAATTGTAATCATCAAACATAGAACATCCGTCATCTTTCAATTACCAAAATAAATATTAGAAGAAACGAGACAAAGAATAACTCAAGTTGTGTTGTCAAGGAATAATAGAATCATCGATTTGGCATGTTACGTCTTCGCCAATTACTGTGGTATTAAAAATCTTATATACAACTTGGATTCAAGCATGTTTTTATTATTTAATATAGTTTAATTAAAATTATTTTTTTTATTTCTATTTATATAAATATTTTGATAAAAGAGTTAATCGAAACATACGTCTCAATTAGCTCTTTTACAGTTGGATCTCTATTACTGCTTTTTGCAAGGAAGGATTGATGTTAGGGGGTTTTGTCCAGGGGTTTTTTGACCTATTCCAATGAATTGATATTCCACGTCGAGAATCGATAGTTACATATTATTTAATTATATTTCCAGTCTATTGAAGTAACCACTATTACCAAAAGCATAGAAAAACTTTTAGTAGTATTACTTTAAAATGTTAGGTACATTTTAAAAAGGTATTTGTTTATGAAACAAGATATAAAATAAACATTACTAATATATTGTACTCCCCAATTAATAATGAAAAGTCTAAACATGTTGAGTATATGTTTAATGATAGAGAAAAACTCAAAAACATTAGAATACAATATTACATCTAGAAGAAGATATTTTTTTCGCATCCTTTTTGAAATATTAAGTGAATGCATCTGAAACTCATTAAGCAGGAGACATCATTTGTGATCTTTCTTTTATTAAATACAATAGATTTCATCAAGTGGCATATCCTAACTGGGTCAATGACACTAAGTGCAAGTTCACATAAATGCCAAAGAGACATTGATTACTAATGATTAACAAAAATTAGAGCAAATAGAACTCATGATTTACATAGAAAAATAAAACAGTGTATTAATAGGTTGGTTAATGATCGTTTTTTATACTTCAAAAGATGTAATTTTACTAACAAACTGAATTGATTAATAATATAATTTTCATTATTAATTATGACGTTCAATGAGCTTTTCAATGCTTTGGTGGAAGAAATCTGGTTTCGGTTCTAAACATTCGTTCAACCAAGCAATTAATGTTACATCAGTTTTGAACGAAACGCTATACATATCATTTTTAAGTTATCGAAAGAGATATTAATCGGAGGATTTAAGTCAGGAGATTACGGTCGGTACGGCATAACTTTCCAGCCAAGTCTGTCAATAGATTTCTTTGTTAAATTGACTATGTGAGGACGGGCATAGTCGGGTTGCAGAAGAACGTCATGATACCGATAATTTCATTTGTGATGAATATTGGTGTTGAATCGTTAATTTGTAGGACCTAAAGTTTCGCACATAGTTCCGTTTAATTTGTAGTAGTAGTGGATTATGCTTTCCTAATACCAAACAATGCAAAACATAATTTTATGTGGGTGGAAGTGTTGTTTTACTTGCAGTGTTCTGAGTAAATACATTACTTGTATTACTTCATATTGCCATATAAGCTCCCTTTTTCTTGGCAAATAACAATTTGATAAAGGAATCTTTCCGAGTGTCCATGTTTTAAGCAAACTGTTAAATATTGTGAATCGTTTATTATTGTTATTTTTGTTCAAACATATGAATATTTTCTATCGAGTGAATGTGATTTTCACCTTGTCATTTTGCAAGAACCTTAAATTAATAAAAAATAGAAAGAAGTCAAGTGCAAACTGCTCATTTGAAGCCGAAATTACTATTATTGATATTCGAGAACCAATTTCTATTCGTTCTTTCATGGATATCCACTCCGTACACCTTATAATATTTTAGTGCAGCTTTCGCAACTAAAAAAATCTTTATTAAACGCAAAATAAAAGGCTATCGAAAATTCTCATTTTTGTTTATTTAATAGCTCATTTCAGTAACCTAAAATAATAATAAATCTTAAATAAACGAAAAAAAACAAGAAATGGTATCTTGTAGATGAGAAAATTCTTTCAAAATCAAATCAATGTGACAAAAAAAATTCAAAACGTTATTTTAAATATAAAAATGATCATGGCAAACAAGTAAACTTAATAACGAATTTCAAAAATTTATCTTATAAAAGCCCAAGTCACTCACTGCCTGCCTCACTGCCTCACTAACGCTGTAAGGTAAATTTTTGAAATGATTTTATAATCAATAAAGAAATGATTGTATATATCAGTCTAATTGTTTTATAATATAATTTTTTAAGATCAAAATAAATAATTTTTTTTTGACTTGGGCTTTTATAAGATAAGATAAATAAATATTAGACTGATATTAGAATGAATGCGATTTTTGTAACCGTAATTTCTT